>CAUYON010182767.1:0-11939 GCA_963573935.1 Arctocebus calabarensis | reverse complement strand
TCTTGCCTCAGCCTCCCAAGTAGCTGGGACTACAGGCGCCCGCCACAGCGCCCAGCTAATTTTTGATGCAGTTCGGCCGGGGCCGGGCTTGAACCCGCAGCCCTCGGTATATGGGGTCGGCGCCCTACTCGCTGAGCCACAGGCGCCGCCCTACTCATTTATTCTTAAATGATTAATTATTAATTCACTTATTCCTTCAGCCTTATTTTGTTCTGTAGGAGAGATAAAAATTACATAATCACAGGATGAGCATGTCAGATATGGGTACCCAGTTGTAGAGCATCTGTAATGGGGGAGGTCATGGAAGACTGCCCGGGGAAGTCACAAGTACGCAAGATCTAAAAGGAGAGAGTTGTTGACCGAAGGAAGACCCCTGCAGACAGAGCGGATGGCTTGGGAAGGGCCTGGTGGTGGGAGGGAGCATATGAGCTGAGAAATGGCAGGGCAGCTGGTGTGTGAGGAGGGTGAGGATGAAACTGGCAGGGGAGGCAATGTCAGAGTGGACAGGCCTCCTTGGTGAGGCCGGAGCCAGAGAAGACAGGCCCGCAATGTCCCAGTTGGGACCAACCTCAGGTCTTATCTCCTTCAGAAGATTATTCCCAACCCCCAGCCTGGGTTAAGGTCCAGGGCTTCCCTTTCTCATACAACTTTATTAAAGTCCACTTTAGACCAGGAGGAGTGGCTGGTCTAAACTTTAGGAGCCTGAGGTGGGAAAGCCTAGGAGCTTAGGAGTTTGAGGATCACCTGAGAAATACAGTGAGACCCCTATTTATTTCCCCCCTTTTGTTGTGGGTTTTTTGGTTTTTTTTTTTGAGACAGAACTTCAAGCTGTCACCCTGTAGACAGCTATGGCATCACAGCTCACAGCAACCTCCGGCTCCTGGGCTTGAGTGATTCTCTTGCCTCTGCCTCCCAAGTAGCTGGGACTACAGGCACCTATCACAACACCCGGCTATTTTTTGGTTACAGCCGTCATTGTTGTTTGGTGGGCCTAGGCTGGATTCGAACCTGCCAGCTCAGGAATATGTGGCTGGCACCTTAGCCACTTGAGCCACAGGCACTGAGCCTGTTGTGGTTCTTTTTTTTTTTTTTTAAACAGAGTCTTACTTTCTTGCCCCCAGTAGAGTACGGTGGCATCATAGCTCACAGCAACCTCAAACTCTTGGGCTCAAGCCATCCTCTTGCCTCAGCCTCCCAAGTAGCTGGGACTACAGGTGCCCACCACAACACCTGGCTAATTTTAAGAGACGGGATCTCTCTCTTGTTCAGGCTGGTCTCAAACTCATGAGCTCAAGCAATCCACTCTGGCCTCCCAGAGTGCTAGGATTATAGGCATGAACCACCAAGCCAGGCCAGTGTGACCCCATTTCTACAAAAAATCAGCTACAGAGGTGCTAGGGCAGAAAGATTGCTTGAGCCTAGGAGTTCAAGGTTACAGTGAACTGTGATGATGCCACTGCACTCTAGCCTGGGTAACAGAGTGAGACTCTGTCTCCAAACCAGAAAAAGTGCATTTTAATAGCATCTTTCTTTACTTTTTGATTTCCACCTCCGGATTTGTGAGCTCCCTGAAGGCAGAGACCTTGGCTTTTCGTACTTTGCTGCCAGTGCCCAATGGAGGGACATGATAGGAGCCTGTTAGTGTTTGAGGAATGCATGAGTGAGTGCCCACAGATCATAGAGAATATTGGATGGGTGTTTTGAGTTCTACACACTCAGGAACCCCCTGCTGACATTCAGTGAAAGAGCCAGATAGCTTGGGAAAGTGTCAGGGGATCACATGCCATTAGTGTCGCATGAAGGAGGAATGGATTTAAGGTGCTATCCTTTAGAAGGAAGAGTGGATGACAGTTTTGAGGAGAATTTGTTTACCAGATGCTACAAAGGAATTTAAATAGGTGAATCTGCGTGGGCTTATAAGGATGGACAAGAACGGCAGCTGTGTATTTATCACATGCTTGTGAACTACATGGTTTGTAAGCATTAAGCCATTTAAATGCTCACAATAACTGCACGAAGCATTTAATAACATTTCCTCTATTTTGCAGGGGAAGAAACTGAGGAGAAGAGAGGTTGTGCATATCCCCACCGCCACCCCGCAGGCACGTAGCCAGTAAGTGACGGAGCCAAGCTTTGAACCCGAGCAGCTTGGCTCTGGAAACCAGGTTCCTACCAGTCCTTGCTCTCCTCCTGGTGCTAATTAGGAGCTTCATATCTTTTTTAAGGCTTTCCTGAGAAGGAGGTGTGATTCTTCCCTGTTTTGCAGCCGAGAAAACTGAGGCTCTAAGAGATTGCCAAAGTTCAGCCAGCTGATCAGCAGCAGGGCCAGGATCGACAATTGCGGCCACCTCACTGTGTCCTGTGTCTTCCTGGTACTCGTGGCTGAGCTCTAAGCCCAGGTGGCCTCGCCACTCCCTGCACCACAGCTCAGGAACTTCGGCCAAGGCCCAGCAGATGGTTGCCCTCCATGAACATTCTGACTCAGCAGCCCCCTCTCCACCCTCCAGAGCTTCCCATCCCAGCTCTGAACCTCTCCCCCACTGAGACAGACACAGGGACACCACCCGGACCTGGCACGGGATTAGGAACAGCCTAGTCCATCAGCAACTTTTGAGGGCAAAAATAGGTGCAGCTAAAATCTATTTATACATCCCTAACGGGCGGGACGGTGACAGCCCCGCCTAGGGGAATGTTGTTCCAGGATTCAGCAAGTCAGCAGCCCAGGTACCTGAGCAGGCTGACGTGAATTACACCAGGCAGTCAGGTGGGACGTGAAGCTGCACAGAGGTCCTCTGTCTCGTGACCCAGGTCGGATGGCAAGACACTTTCCTGCTTCTGCTCCACCCCTGCTCTCCTTGGGGGCTTCCTTTGAACATGGCTGACAGGCTCGGGATATACCTGATACCAGGGAAAAGGGGCAATTTGACTGGTGGGCCCTGCCTCCTTGACACAGAACCTTAGTGCCAAGCAGATGCCCCTGGGGGTAACTGGAGCAGCTTTTGACCACAGTGGTTACTTTCACCTCAAGAATTTGACTGAGAGGCCAGGTGTAGTGCGTGGCTCTTGACTATAATTGTAGCACTCTGGGAAGGCCGAGGCAGAGGATCCTTGAGCTCACGAGTTCAAGACTAGCCGTAGCAAGCGGTAGACCCTTCTCTAAAAACTAGCCTGGTGTTGTGGCAGGAGCCTGCAGTCCTAGCTAGTTGGGAGGTTGCTGTGGTTGGATGCCATGGCACTCAACCTAGGGCCTCCTAGCTGAGATTGCTGCGAGCCGTGATGCCATGGCACTCTACCTGGCACAGAGTGAGACTGTCAGAAAGAGAAGGAAGGAAGGAAGGAAGGAAGGAAGGAAGGAAGGAAGGAAGGAAGGAAGGAAGGAAGGAAGGAAGGAAAGAAGGAAAGAAAGAAAATTGAAAAAACGAGCTTGACTCAGAAGACATCTGGCAGAGCTTTCAGCTACTCAGTATCATTTCCTTATGGAGGTGGTGACATGTCACTATGACTGTACTGTGCCTTAGTTTCCCCATGCATGAGAACAGAAGCTTCTCAAGCTTCTGCACACATAGGCTTGACCAAGGTAACCCTCGCTGAGGTGCTAATGAAAGTGATTCCCGGGGCTCGGCGCCTGTGGCTCAGTGGGCTAAGGCGCCAGCCATGTAAACCTGAGCTGGCGGGTTCGAATCCAGCCTGGGCCCGCCAAACAACAATGATGGCTGCAACCCAAACAAACAAACAAAAAAGAATAGCCGGGCGTTGTGGTGGGCGTCTGTAGTCCCAGCTACTTGGGAGGCAGAGGCAGAAGACTCGCTTGAGCCCAGGAATTGGAGGTTGCTGTGAGCTGTAATGCCACGACACTCTACCCAGGGCAACAGCTTGAGGCTCTGTCTCAAAAAAAAAAAAAAAGAAAGTGATTCCCGGGCGGCGCCTGTGGCTCATCAAGTAGGGCGCTGGCCCCGTATACCGAAGGTGGCAGGTTCAAACCCGGCCTCGCCAACTGCAAAACAGAAAAATAGCCGAGCATTGCGGCGGGCACCTGTAGTCCCAGCTACTCGGGAGGCTGAGGCAAAAGAATTGCCTAAACCCAGGAGTGGAGTTGGAGGTTGCTGTGAGCTGTGTGACACCACGGCACTCTCCCAAGGGCGATAAAGTGAGACTCTGTCTCTATTAAAAAAGAAAAAGAAAAGAAAGAGATTCCCATCTGTGGGCTGAGGGGGGCAGCATGGCTGAGGTGGGGGTGGGGCGAGAAGCTCAGGTTTTTAGGATCAGGTAAATTTGGGTTCAAATTCTGAATCTATCTTTTCTAATCTATGTACTCTTGCGCAAATTCTTTACCATCTCTAAATCCTGGAAATAATAATTAATCCAACGCTTAAAACAACCCTCTGAGGTAGGTGCTATCTCTAGTCACATCTTATAATTCAGAAACTGGAGCGCAGAGAGGTACACTGACTTCTGGAGGTCACGAAGCTGGTAAGTAGTGAGTCAAGGCTCCAGTCTAGCCAGCTCGGCTCTGGTCCGCGCTCCTAACCACTCCCCCACACGACCCTGCATCCCTGAACTCTGGTCATGGCCCTGCAGTAACTTAAGCACATCATTGCTTGGGCCTGTTCTGTCAGTAGTGTTACCTATACAGCACTATTTTAGATCTAAGTTGATTCAGAGATGTAATGTCTCTGCCCATCAGTCCACTGGGTGCTAGGGAGAGCCGTCAGGAGACTCTCTCCTCACCCCCAAATCCCCATGCCCCACCTTCTCACCTGGGCAACAGGGAGTGCCCTGAAAGAGCATCTTTTTTTTTTTTTGTGGAGACAGAGTCTCACTCGATCGCCCTTGGTAGAGTGCCGTGGTATCACACTGCTCACAGCAACCTCCAACTCCTGGGCTTAGGCAATTCTCTTGCCTCAGCCTCCCGAGTAGCTGAGACTACAGGCGCCCGCCACAACGCCTGGCTATGAAAGAGCATCTTTCCCAGGGTCTCCTGAGTGCCCACAACAACCCTCTTCTAAAGAGGGTACAGGCTGTTCTCCATACAATGTGGATGACACCCAGGGCGGGTCCTGTCATCCCTCATAGCAGAGCTTACTCAGCCTGGGCTGTGGGTGACCAGTTTAAGGTCATGTTGAGATTCTCAGTATTGGAGTGGGAAATAGGACAAGCAGCCCAGGAATGCAGGAACCCCATTTGCAGCCCCCCAGCAGAGTTGGCTAGTTTGCCCTCAGGACGCCAGCTCATCCCTCCCGAGAGTCCCAGCCCGTCCTGCCTGGCTGCAGCGGTCAGTCCTTCCTGAAGTTGGGCTGCAGTCATGGCTCCGTCTGGGCCTGGTTTGGTTGGGGAGCATCACAGTGGTCCTCTAACAGGACAGTCTTTCACAGCCTTGAAGAGAATCACTGTGTCCTTGCCATGTCTTCTATTTTCTAGATTAAACATCCCCACTTCTTTCAATTCCACCTCTTAGGTCAAGGTTCTCTAAGGCTTCTTTCTCACCATTCCACTCCCGCAGTTCCCAGCGTGTCCTAAGGACTCGTCAGAATCCTGACTCAGAGTCTCTGTTAAAATATTCTGTTCAGAGCACAACACCCCGGTGCTGGTGCTCGGCAGGACAGCACTATTGTCTACTGTCTCCCTCTGTCATCCTCTCCTGACATCCCCCTCCAACTCTCTAGGCTTCCTTCTGGAAACTGCACGCTCTCCTCCAAACTTTATCCGTGTGGGCCTTATAGGGGCTGCCATGTTCATCTATGACTCTGCTCCTAAGGCCAGTTGATTGGCTGAGAGGTTGGCTCGGAATTTAAGTTACTTCAACCAATTCATTTCTTGGGGTATTTGAATTTGAGTGATTCTCTGTGACTAAAATGGTAGGATCTAAAACTCAGAAGCTTCCCCAACAATAAATTTAAAAAATAATAAAAAATAAAAAAAATAAAACTCAGAAGCTATTGGCAGCCACATGGATCAAGACAGAATAGGCTATACTTTAGAAACAAACCAATCCTGGCTTAGTGCCTGTAGCTCAGAGGCTAGGACACCAGCCACATACACCAGAGCTGGCAGGTTCAAACCCAGCCAAACAATAGTGACAATTACAACCAAAACATAGCTGGGCTTTGTGGCGGGTGCCTGCAGTCCCAGCTACTTGGGGGGCTGAAGCAAGAGAATTGCTTAAGCCCAAGAGTTTAAGGTTGCTATGAAGCCACAGTACTCTACCAGGACAACATAGTGAGACTCTGTCTAAAAAAAAAAAAAGAAAGAAAGAAAGAAAAGAAAAAGGAAAAGAAACAAACCAATCCTGACATGTTAGTGACTTAATCCAATGAATTTATTTTTTCCCACGCAGAGTTTGATGGAGTTGGGCAGGTATCCTGAGAAGCTATCCTCCTATTCTGAGGCTCCATTGTCATAAGAGTCTTTCACTTCCAGCTGCTAGGAAGAGGATGGAGGAAGTGGAGGGCTGGGGAAGGCATGGAGAAAGCCCAGCAGCTCTGAATGTCCTCTGCCTGGAGGTAATGCAGGTCACTTCTACCCACTTTCACCAGTCAGATTTCAATCCATAGACCACTTAACTGCAGGGGAATCTAGGAGACATCATCCAATATCTTTTTATACATTGATAAACAAGGAAAAAAACAAAGATTGGCGAAAATTAGCAAAGTAATGATGGGAAACTTGCTGTAGCCATGTTTGTTTATCATTCACAGAAAGTCTGTACCAAGAGAGAAGTGGATGGGCAGGAGAAGAGCTACAGATCAGACTTCCTGAGCCTCACCCATCTTCTCTAGGGCTTGATTATTTTGTGAGCAGCAGCCTTCTAATTCATTCCTCCTGGGCTGAGCTAATTTTGTATTACTTTTGGTCACTTACATCTAAAAGAGACCTGCCTATCTAATGTGCCATGGAACCTCAAACTCTTGGGCTTAAGTGATTCTTTTGCCTCGGCCTCCCAAGTAGCTGGGACTACAGGCGCCCGCCACAATGCCTGGCTATGTTTTGGTTGTAGTTGTCATTGTTGTTTGGCAGGCCTGGGCTGGATTTGAACCCGCCAGCTCTGGTGTATGTGGCTGGTACCCTAGATGCTGAACTATAGGTGCCAAGCCACTATTCTTCTTCTTTTTCTTTCTACTTTTTTATTTGAATTACTATAAATTAAAATCTCTCTTCTGTGATCTGAATGTGTGTCCCAACAAAATTCATGTGTTGCAATTGTAATCCCCAAGATGATGATGGTAGGGCCTTTGGGAAGTGATAGGTCATGAGGGTGGGGTCCTTGAGATTAGGATTAGTGCCCTCATAAAAGAGGTAGGAGGGCAGCTCCTGTGGCTCAAGGAGTAGGGCACTGGCTCAATATACCAGGGGTGGCAGGTTCAAGCCTGGCCCTGGCCAAAACTGGAAAATAAAATAAAAGAGGTGGGAAAGAAAATTCCCTCACTACTTTTACCATGTGAGGACAGCAAGAAGGTACCATCTGGCGGCACCTGTTGCTCAGTGGGTAGGGCACCAGCCACATACACTGAGGCTGGTGGGTTCAAACCCAGCCCGGGCCAGCTAAGGCAACAATGACAACTGCAACAACAACAACAACAACAACAAAAATAGCGGGGCATTGTGGTGGGTGCTGTAGTCCCAACTGCTTGAGAGGCTGAGGCGAGAGAATTGCTTACACCCAAGAGTTTGAGGTCGCTGTGAGCTGTGATGGCAAAGCACTCTACCTAGGGCAACAGCTTGAGACTCTGTCTCAAAAATAAATAAATAAATAAGAAGGTGCCATCTTTGAACAAGTGGGCCCTTACCGGACACCGAATCTACTGACGCCTTGATCTTGTACTTCCTAGCCTTCAGAACTGTGAGAAATAAGTTTCTGTTACTCATAAGCCACTAAGTTTACATTTTTCTTGTTATAGGAGACTGAAGGGAAGAGGACACTGTCCATATGAACTTCTTTGTTTAGTTCAGGAGTCAGGCAGATAGGGAATATTTTACACTTTGTAGATTCTGTGTGTGTGTGTGTGACTATCCAACTTTGCTGTTGTACCATTAAAGCAGCCATAGATAGTATATAAACAAATGGATATGGCTGTGTTCCAATAAAACTTTGTTTTACAAAAAGAGGCAGCATTCTGAGTTGGACACGGTGACTCACACCTATAATCCTAGCACTCTGGGAGGCCACGGCAGGTAGATTGCCTGAGCTCACAGGTTTGAGACCAGCCTGAGCCAGAGCAAGACCCCATCTCTACTAAAAATAGAAAAATTAGGTGAGCATCATAGTGGGCACCTGTAGTCCCAGCTACTTAGGAGGCCAAAGCAGGAGGACCACTTGAGCCCAGGAGTGTGAGGTTGCACTAAGCTAAGATGATGACACCAGGGTGACCAAGCAAGAAAAACAAAGAAAAAGAGGCAGCATCCTGGATCTAGCACACCGGCTCTAGTGTACAACCCAACCCCTAACCTTTTTGGATCTGAGGTTTGGATCAGTGAACTATTTTGATCCTGATCCTCTGACCCAGCACAGCAGCTCTCCCTCCCTGCTCTGTGTCCTGTGCACGTTGAATGAGCCTCAATGTCTTAATGGTTCATCAAATGCTAAGTCCACGAAGATATGACAGGTGGTGACCATGCTGCCCTTCCTGGGGAGGCATAGGGGAGAAGCCAGGACTGTAGTGGACTCTTGGCAGAATACTCGGAGCACAGGCTGTGCTGACCCGGAGGTCAGTCCCCTGTCTCTCTGTGTTTCTCTGACTTTGTTGCATGGAGTGCGCCTAGCTTACGGGCAGGGCAAGAGTAACTTAGAGGCTGTTGGCTTACCTGAAGAGTTCCTTTACTCAACACTTGCTATGCAATGTGATGGACCTTACCGGGCTTTTCTATTATGTTCTCTAGTTTAGAGAGAACAGAGGTTTAGAGCTACAGAATTCTGCTTGAAGGGATGGTGGACTTCAGCAATCATCAATTCTGGTACCTCTCATTTCACAGATGAGACAACTTAAGTCCAAGAGGGGAACAACTTGCCCAAAGGCACTGAGGACATCAGTGGAAGAGTTAGGCTGGGCTCCAGAAGTCCTCATACTGCCTAGCTGAGGAGGACGGGGAACTGGGAGAACCTGTGGGTTCCGGTGCCTCCTAGTTTGCTGTGAAAATTAACAAAAGATCTAGTTTTCCCTGGGAAGCCTGTTTTTTGGATCCTTTCTTACAGGCTTGGCTCTCAAGCCAAAAGGACTTTACATGAGCCATAAACAAACTGTGAAGTGCATGAGCTGCTTTGTGAATTGCCTCCCTTAAGCCAAATAGGTGATATTGCTTTGTGAATTACCATCTCTTATGTATGTTTTTTTTTTTTTTTTTGAGACACAGCCTCAAGCTGTCACCCTGGATAGACTGCTGTGGCATCACAGCTCACAGCAACCTCCAATTCCTGGGCTCAAGTGAGTCTCCTGCCTCTGCCTCTGTAGTCCCCTGTTGTAGCTGGGACTACAGGCACCCACCCACAACACCCCGCCATTTTTTGGTTGCAGCCGACATTGTTGTTTGGCGGGCCCGGGCTGGATTCGAACCTGCCAGCTCACGTGTACGTGGCTGGCGCTTTAGCCCGTTGAGCCACAGGCGCCGAGCCCCTAATGTATGTTCTTTTTCTGACACTAAATGTGTGCCAGTTTCCCATACCAGTTCTCCAATTCTCCAACATGACCTGGGTGTCCCAAAATAAACTTCAATTCTGACACTGTCTACCTGGAATTAGTGTCAGATCTCACAAGTTAAAGGACTCAATCCCACAAGATTGCTCCGGTTCAGACACCACCTAAAAGTAGGGTCTCCAGGTGACCCCTGTTTCTGCCTGGCCAGCAACCCCCCCTCAGGTTTGATAATTTGCTAGAACGGAACTCAGAAAGTGCTCTACTTCTGATCACTGCTTTATTATCAGACATACGAGTCAGGAATAGCCAAATGGAAGTGAGGGGTCCGCCACCCCGCTCTCCGAATCTCACTGTGCACGAGTTTCTACAACTCAGTCTCCAGCCCCCTCATCTCCGCTGAGGTCAGCACTGAAGGACTGAAAGTTCCTGCCCTCTACTCTTGCTACTAGTTTGGTGAGCAGGTCCCATCCTGAAGCTATCTAGGGCTCCCACCCTTAGTCATCTCGTTAGCATAAACTCAGGTGTGTCAGAAAGGGATGAACCTGGCTGGGCACCTGTGGCTCAACGGGCTAAGGCGCCAACCATGTACACCTGAGCTGGCGGGTTCGAATCCAGCCTGGGGCCACCAAACAACGATAACGGCTGCAACCAAAAAATGGCCAGGCATTGTGGTGGGCGCCTGTAGTCCCAGCTACTTGGGAGGTAGAGGCAGGAGACTCGCTTGAGCCCAGGAATTGGAGGTTGCTGTGAGCTATGATGCCACAGCACTCTATCCAGGGTGATGGCTTGAGGCTCTGTCTCAAAAAAAAAAAAAAGGGATGAACCTGTAACCCTGCCACTCTGGGAGCCTGAGCTGGGTGGATTGCCTGAGCTGCAGAGTTCAAGACCAGCCTGAACAAGATGGAAACCCCTGTCTCTAAAAAGAGCCGGGCGTTGTGCCTCGCACGTGGAGTCCCAGCTACTCAGGAGGCTGAGGCAAGAGAATCACTTGAGCCCAAGAGTTGAGTTTGAGGTTGCTGTGAGCTATGACGCCATGGCACTCTACCAAGGGTGACAAACTGAGACTCTGTCTCAAAAACAAAGGGGGGCGGGGATGAATAAGAAAGACTCTTCTATCGCTTAGGACATTCTAAGAAAATTCTTAGGAGCTCTGTGTAGGAACCAAGAACAACGACTGAACATATATTTATGTTATATTGCTCTCAACCATACAGATCCTAAATCAGCTGGGATGATGACAGCTCAGAGGCTGCAAAGTACACTCTGGCCATGTAGTTTATCACACCTGCCATCAGGCTCTCCCCCAAGAGCAAAGATGCTCCTTTCTTAGGACCTGTTTCCTCTTCCAGGACAAGGGGCTTACCTGGGGCCATGCTATTCCTGCATCTCTATTTGATGTTCTCTTTTCTTGTTAAGGACAGGGTCTCATTATGCTACCCAGGCTGGATTCATATTCCTGGCTCAAGAGGTTCTCGTGCCTCACTTCTGAATAGCCACTGGTGCTGGCCACTGCGCCCAGCTCCTGCAATCTTCTTTCTGACTCTACAGGACCACCTGCCCTCCTACCTTTTGCTGGTGCCCTGCTCTCTGCTTGAAATGTCCTTCTGCCCTTTCTTTTCCTTTTAAAATTGCAGGAGATGTGGTGGCTCACGCCTGTAATCCTAGCACTCTGAGAGGCTGAGGCGAGTAGATTGCCTGAGCTCTTGAATTCGAGTCCAGCCTGAGCAATAGTGAGACTTTCTCTAAAAACAAATAGCCAGGCTTTGTGGTGGGCACCTGTAGTCCCAGCTACTCGGGAGGCTGAGGCAACAGGGTCACTTGAACCTAAGACTTTGAGGTTGCTATAGACTATGATGCCATAGCACTCTACCAAGGGTGACAAAGTGAGACTCCTAAAAAAAATAAATAAATAAAATTGCAAGTAATTAATAAGATTGTGGGAGTTAGCCAGGCGTACTTGAGCACCTGTAGTCCCAGCTACCTGGGAAGCTGAAGCAGGAGAATCGCTTGAGCCCAGGAGGTTGAGGTTACAGTGAACTATGATGATGTTACTGATTCTAACCTGGGTGATCTTGTCTCAAGAAAAAAAGAAAAAAGGCATGGGGTACAAAACACAGAATATTTTTCTGGTAATGGCAGGTTTTCTATGACATGGCACTCTGAATTTATGTTTGTTTCTACTTCTTTTTTTTTTTTTTTTTTTTTTTAGCCATAGCCGCAAGCTGTCACCCTGGACAGAGTGCTGTTGCATCACAGCAAAAATCAACCACCAATTACTGGGCAAAAGCGAGACACATGCCACCGCCTACCAAC
>CAUYON010182757.1:0-48837 GCA_963573935.1 Arctocebus calabarensis | reverse complement strand
AAGCTGTCACCCTGGATAGAGTGCTGTGGCATCACAGCTCACAGCAACCTCCAATTCCTGGGCTCAAGCGAGTCTCTTGCCTCCGCCTCCCAAGTAGCTGGGACTACAGGCACCCGCCACAGCGCCCAACCATTTTTTTTTTTTTTTTTGGTTGCAGCCATCATTGTTGTTTTTTTGGCAGGCCCAGGCTGGATTCAAACCCACCAGCTCAGGTGTACGTGGCTGACGCCTTAGCCTGTTGAGCCACAGGTGCCGAGCCCAGCCTTCAGTTTTGTACCCTGTTTTCTTACACCCTAGTAATGTTTCCTGTCTCACCACACTTCCTACTTAATTCCAGACCCTTGGCAGCACCTGCCTTCAGCATGTAGGTTACCAGTGAAGTAAGTGATGATAAGATATGACCCTACATCCCACTTTCTCTTGTTTCCCTACTTACCAGGGGCTGATATGCAATGAATAAATACTTAGTGAATAAGTGAATGAATTGATGAATGAATAAATGTTTAAAAAATTAAATACCTGACAAATACACAAAGAAATATGAAATTTATTTATTTATTTTTGAGAGAGAGCCTCAAGCTACCATCCTGGGTAGAGTGCTGTGGCATCACAGCTCACAGCAACCTCCAACTCCTGGGTTTAAGCAATTCAGCCTCTTGAGTAGCTGGGACTACAGGCAGCTGCCACAACACCTGGCCATTTTTTGATTGTAGTTATCATTGTTTGGCAGGCCTGGGCAGGATTCAAACCAGCCAGCTCTGTTGTATGGGTTGAGCTACAGGCGCCACCTCAGAAATATGAAATTTATGTCTGATTTGTTTTCCTCTTTAGATTGTGTTCCTCTGCTGGCAGAAGAAACTCAAATGTTGGTATTGATCATAATACTTTTTCTTTAAAACACAGACAAGTGGAATACACAAATCTCATTTAAATACCATATTCATCCTTCAAAATGAAAAATATGCTCACTTACTGTGGTGGGTATCTTGGTAATGGACATTCCTAGTGAGATTCTGTATTTGCAAGGTTTTTTCTGTCAGCTACAGAGGCTTACGGGGTGTGGACTGAGACCCATGGGCAGGGCGGGGCCCCTGGCTCCAACTGGGCCTGTGAGCAGAGAAGCAGACAACAGTGTGGACTGAGTCTGGGGGGTAGGGGTGTGGATCCCTGGCTCCAATTGTGCTGTTGGAGACCCTTGAATCCCTCTCTGTTGACTAGGGTTTGTGCTGCCTGAGACAATTTAATTGGAACTTGCGTTTGGGGCTGTCCACTCAGGGACATTCTGAGGTTCACCTTCAAAGTTCTCTAGTGGAAAAGATCTGAAGGGTGGGAGCTGAGTGTTGCAGCTGTTTGTATCTCTTCACAAACGAGATTTAAACCTAATACCGTGGCTTCTTAGGATGGGGTAGAGGTTGGCTGATATCAAAACAGAGCTAGCTTCCACTATCTCACCAAGTAGGTCCTCAGAGTCTCCAGCCAAAACTCTGAAAGGGGCCTTTGTAAGGTTGTAGAAGATAAGCCACAATTACAAAGCCCACTGCTTTGGTAAGGGGCTATCTCTACTACCTGGGAACCCCAATTCAATCTCACCCTACCAGTTCTAATAACCAAACGGTGGAAAATAAACATGGTGTGGCCCCAACAGAACTCCAGCAACACAAAGAACCAGAGTAGATCAACTGCCCCAAGAAATGATAAAGGAGACACAACTGAAGATGCCATGCATAGACACATGGCAGTAATGTCAAAAATTGAATTCAGAATATGGATGACAAATAAGATAAATAGATTGGAAGAAAAGATAGAAATTGAATTCCAAAGATTGTCTCAAGAAATTAATGAATTCAAAGACAAAGTCACCAAAGATATGGACATAATGATAAAAGAGATATCAGAGCTCAAGGAAATGAAAAAGGTAGTTAATACAGTAGAATCCCTCAGTAATAGAGCTGACCACACAGAAGAAAGGATCTCTGAAACTGAAGACATTCCCTGTTGAACATTCCCAGATGCTCACAGATGCAGACAAATGGAGAGCAAAAACTAATCATTCCCTGAGAGAGTAGTGGGATCAATCCAAAAGATCAAACATCTGTCTTATAGGAATTCCTGAAGGAGAAGAGGATGGTCCTAAAGGTATAGATGCTCTAATCCAAGAGATTTTGAAGGAGAATTTCCCAAGCATTGCAAGAGATATAGAACTTCAGAAAGAAGACAGTTTCAGAACCCCAGCAAAACTCAATCCAAATAAAGCATCTCCTAGACACATTGTGATTAACTTTGCCAAAATTAAGTTGAAGGAGAAAATACTGCAAGCCATTATTCTTTGTTTAGTTTCTTCTTGGAGGATCTATCCAAAACTATCTAAAGCAGCCAGACATAAGAAAAACATCACCTTTTCTTATGTCTGGGAGAAATATCAGAATGTCAGCAAATCTCTCAGCCAAAACTTTTCAGCCAAAAGAGGATGGTCATCGACCTTTAACCTCCTAAAACAAAACAACCTCCAGCCCAGGATTCCGTATCCAGTTAAAGTGAGTTTCACTTGTGATGGAGAAATCAAATGGCATACATTTGATGTTGAAGAATCTGCCATAACTAAATCAGCGCTCCAGGACATTCTCAGACCCATCCTCCACAATGACCAGCACAATGCTCTACCTCCAAAATAAACTCACCCAGAAATTTTTGAACGAAACCCAACTTCCACAGTGGAAAAATGTCCACTGGACATCCAAAAATCATGATACCTCAAACGCAATCAGGCTATAAATTCTCTCAATTAATGTGAATGGCTTAAATTGTCCTCTAAAGAGTCATAGGTTGACTGACTAGATACATAAACTGAGACAGGATATTTACTGTATACAAGAATGTCATCTTACCTTAAAGGATAAAAATAGACTCATGGATAGACATGTATAATACAGGCAAATGGAAACTAGAAAAAAAGCAGATGTTGCAATTTTAGTAGTAAACACAATGGGCTTTAAACCAACAAAGATAAAGAAAGATAAGGATGGTCACTACATATTTGTCAAGAGAGACACCCAACATGAAGAGATTTTGATAATTAACATTATTGACCCTACCAGAATGCTCCTCAATTTATAAAACAAACCATAATGGATATGAACAACTTGATATCTTCCTGCACTACAACAGTTGGAGATTTTAACACCCCTTTGACAGTTTTAGATAGATCCTCCAAGAAGAAACTAAACAAAGAAATATTAGACTTAATCTTGACCCTAGAACAAATGAACTTTGCAGACCTCTACAGAACATTTCACCCTACTAAAACTGAATATACAGGGCAGCACCTGTGGCTCAAAGGAGTAAGGTGCCGGCCCCATATGCCAGAGGTTGTGGGTTCAAACCCAGCCCCAGCCAAAAAAAAAAACCAAAAAAAACTGCAAAAAAAAGTAATAAAACTGAATATACATTCTTCTCATCAACCTATAGATCATCCTCCAAAATAGATCATTCTATTCTGTCCTTCTTCCTAGGACAGAAGCCTAATCTCAGCAAATTCAAAAGAATAAAAATTATTCTTTGTATCTTCTTGGGCCACCACAGAATAAAAGTTGAGCTCAATAGCAACAGGCATCTTCATACTCAGACAAAGTCATGGAAACTAAATAATCTTAGGCTGAATGATAGCTGGGTCAAAGACAAGAGTAAGAAGAAAATCACCAAATTTTTGGAACAAAATGATAATGAAGACACAAATTATCAATACCTGTGGGATACTTCAAAGGCATTCCTAAGAGGGAAATTTATAGTGTTGGAAGCCTTTATCAAGAAAACAGGAAGAGAGGAAGCCAACAACTTAATGGGTCATTTTAAACAACTGAAAAAGGAAGAACATTCCAACTCCAAACCCAGTAGAAGAAAAGAAATAACCAAAATTAGGGCAGAATTAAATAAAATTGAAAACAAAAGAATCATTCAGAAGATCAATGAAAAAAAAATTTTTTTTGAAAAGATTAATGAAATTGATAAACCTTTGGCTAACCTAACCAGAAACAGAAAAGGAAAATCTCTAATATCATCAATCAGAAACAATAACTGGAAAATAACAATAGATACCTCAGAAATTCAAAATAATCCTCAATGTTTACTACAAAAATTTCTATTCCCAGAAATACAAAAATCTGAAGGAAGTGGACCAATACCTGGAAGCACACCACCTTCCTAGACTAAACCAGAAAGAATTAGAAATCTTGAATAGAACCATATCAATCACTGAAATGGCATCAACAATATGAAATCTCCCAAAAAAGAAATGTCTGGGACCAGATGGCTTCACATCCAAATTTTATCAAATCTTTCAAGAGGAACTAGTTCCTATATTATACAACCTTTTCCAAAGCATAGAAAAAGAAGGAATACTTCCCAACACATTCCATGATGCAAATATCTATTACTCTGATCTCCAAACCAGGAAAGGATCCAACAAAGAAAATTATAGACCAATATCATTAATAAATATCAATGCAAAAATATTCAATAAAGTCCTAGCAAACAGAATTCAACAACACAACAAAAAAATTATACACCATGATCAGGTTGGTTTTATTCCGGGGTTACCCAGTTGGTTCAAGATATGCTGATCTATAAATATAATACATCACATCAATGAAATAAAAAACAAAGACTATATGATTCTCTCAATGACATAGAAAAAGCTTTTGATAATATCCACAATCCTTTCATGTTCAGAAGACTTAAGAAAATAGGCATAGAAGGGACATTTCTTAAACCAATACAGGCCATCTATAGCAAACCCACAGCCAATATCATATTGAATGGTGTAAAATTAAAAATATTTCCACTAAGATCACAAATGAGACAAGGAGGCCCACTGTCTCCACTGCTATTCAACATAGTAATATAAGTCTTAGCCATCACAATCAGGCAAGAGAAGGTGATCAAGTGTATCCAAATAGGGTCAGAGGAGATCAAACTCTCACTCTTCACTGATGATATGATCCTATCCCTGGAAAATCCCGGGGACTCAACTTCAAAACTCTTAGAAATGATCAAGGAATACAGCACCGTCTCAGGATACAAAATCAATACTTACAAGTCAAGAGCTTTTATATATGCCAACAATAGTCAAGCTGAAAATATAGTCAAGGAGTCTATTCCTTTTACAATAGTGCCAAAGAAGATGAAATATCTGGGGATTTACCTAACAAAGGATGTGAAAGATCTCTATAAAGAGAAGTATAAAACTCTGAGAAAATAAATAGCTGAAGATGTTAACAAATGGAAAAACATACCATGCTCATAGCTGGGAAGAATCAACCTTGTTAAAATGTCCATACTACCTAAAGCAATCTAAAGATTTAATGCAATCCTTATTAAAGCAACATTGTCATACTTAAAAGAGCTTGAAAAAATAGTACTTCATTTTACATAGAATCAGAATAAACCTCGAATAGCAAATACATTACTCACAAATAAGAAGAAACCAGGAGGTATCACATTACCAGACTTCAGGCTATACTATAAATCTATAGTGATCAAAACAACATGGTACTGGACCAAAAAAAGAGAGGTAGATTTATGGAACAGAAGAGAGAACCAAGAGATGAACCCTGCTACTTTTTGCCATTTGATTTTTGACAAGTCTATCAAAAATATTCAGTGGGCGAAAGACTCCCTATTTAGTAAATGGTGCTGGGTGAACTGGCTGGTGACCTATAGAAGACTGAAACTGGACCCCCACCTTTCACCATTAACAAAAATTGATTCTCACTGGATAAAAGATTTAAACTTAAGTGACATGAAACTATAAAAATACTAGAAGAAGGCAGGGCCTATGTCTCATTGAGTAGGGTGCCGGTTCCAAATACTGAGGGTGGCAAGTTTGAACTCAGTCTTAGCCAAACTGCAACAAAAACACAGCCAGGCATTGTGGTGGGTGCCTGTACTCCCACTACTCGGGAGGCTGAGGCAAAAGAATCACCTAAGACCAAGAGCTGGAGGTTGCTGTGAGCTGTGACACCACAGCACTCTACAGAGGGTGACAAAGTGAGACTCTGTCTCTAAAAAAAAAAAAAAAAAATACTAGAACAGAGTGCAGGGAAAACACTTGAAGAAATTGGCCTAGGAGAATATTTTATGCGGAGGACTTCCTGGGCAATTGAAGCAACAGAAAAAATACATTACTGAGATCTGATCTAACTAAAAAGCTTCTGCACAGCCAAGAGCATAGTAAGTAAAGCAAACAGACAACCTTCAGAATGGGAGATTTTTGCAGGTTACGCTTCTGACAAAGGTCTGATAACTAGAATCTACAGAGAACTCAAACTAATCAATAAGAAAAGAATAAATAACCCCATTTCTATGTGGGCAAGACACTTGAACAGAAACTTCTCTGATGAACACAGGTGCATGGCCTACAAACATGTGAAAAAATGCTCATCATCCTTAATCATCAGAGAAATGCAAATCAAAACCACTTTGAGATATCATCTAACTCCAGTAAGATTAGCCCACATCGCAAAATCCCAAAACTATAGATGTTGGTGTGGATGTGGTGAAAAAGGAACACTTCTACACTGCTGGTGGGAATGCTAGTTAATATGACGTTTTTGGAAAGAAATTTGGAGAACACTGGAGGAACTAAAAGTAGACCTACGGTTTGATCCTGCAATTACTCTACTAGGTATAAACCCAGATGATCAAAAATTATTTTACAACAAAGACATTTGCACCAGAATGTTTGCTGCAGCCCAATTCATAACATCCAAGACATGGAAACAGCCCAAGTGCCCAGTGACCCATGAATGGATTAACAAATTGTAGAATATGTACACCATGGAATACAAAGTAGCTGTGAAAAAGATGGAGACTTCACATCTTTTTGTTTATCTGGATGGAGCTGGAACACATTCTTCTTAGTAAAGTATCTCAAGAATGGAAAAAAAAGTATCCAATGTACTCAATACTACTATGAAATCAATATATAATTCCCTATACATTCATACAAATGGTAAAACAACTATAATACAGAAAGTAGAAGTGAAGAGGAGAGAAGGGAGAGGGAGGTGGGTGGAGGGAGGGTATTTGGGGGAACCTGACCTAATGTGCATGATGCAATGGTACATTTCAAAACTGTTCAAAAAAGAGTATAATTGTGATGGATGTGTTACTTAGTTCAATGTAAGCATTTCATATTATATATCAAATCAGCACCCCTTAAATGCATCAATGTACAAAGTTATGATTTAATAAAAAAAGATAAAGATAAAATAAAAAAGAAAACACATGTTCCATATATTGGCTAGTAAAGCGCTAGCCAATATACAGAGCATTATGACAGCAGAGGAAAAGGAAACAGAGATGAGTGGTGAGACAGTAATATTAGCAAATGTCTTCAGAGGAAATGGTCCGTGAATGTATTCCCAACACTGAAATGAGTTTATCCACAGAAAGGAAATTCCTGCTGGAGGCAATAGTCCAAGTAAGGGTCAAGAGAGGAGAGTATCCTGTGGCCAGTCTTACTGTAGTGTGGCATGTAGCAGAGGGGTGGGAACTGTACTTGGCAGTGTTGGCAGTTACCACTCTCTGGAGACCTTATTTGTCTTCAGCCTGGGCCTCCTGTTGCAAGATTACAGAGATAATTCTCCAGGGAAGGGGAATGGTATACTGAAGATAATGTAGGTGCTCTACTGGGATTCCTGGACATTCTTCAGTTAATACAGTAGAACCCTATAAATTGACCGTAGGAGGTACGTGTGAGAAACACTTTGGTAATAAGGGATTGGGGAAAGGAGTTAACATCATTGGCTCTCATTAGTGAGATTCATGAGAGCACAAAATTGTGTATGTCATTGGCTAGTAGTCCTCACACCTGTGGCCTAGGCAGCCATTCTATAAATAGCTTCGGGAGAAGTTAGCGGGGGCTTCTGCTAGGCTCCACCTTTGGCTCTGCATCTTGCTGAAAGGATGTCGGATTGGCACTCCCCTACTAAGACTGCTGATGAGAGATTGCAGCTGAGATCCTCACTCCTAATAATATTTACTGTGACTTCTAATGTGCTTTGGTACCTGAAACCTGAAGAGACAAATCCAGAGTGAAAATGTGTGGCGGTTGACGTCCTGACAGTTCCTTGGGCCAGGGCTCTGACAGTTGACAGCCCAACTGACTGGTCAACATACAGAGGTGATGAACTATGGTGATTTTTAGAAGCAAATATGGGTATAAAGGAGAGAGTGATGAGGTAAGGAGTTTCTAGGGATCTTTAATAACAAATCCCAATATAAAGTATAGAATCTTTAAAAGGCTATCATACTGGATTTTATAATGTTTTCTGCATTACTATGTCTTTATAGCTTTCTAAGGTAGTGTTCAATATGATATTCTGCAATGGCTTGAATTTCATAAATTAAAGTTTATAATGGAAATAAACATGTGAGGAAGACATTTCCTGAGACTGTGATTAGTAGCATGAATATAAATATACATTGATAAATGTATGCCAATAAGTATTGTATATGCATTTATATAGAAAAATCACATCTTCATTTAGCCATTAGAAAATTTAGAGTTTACGGCCTCCTGGATTTTGTTACTATAAGCTAGTTGAATAGTATATAACGTGGTACAATTTATTTCACAGCTTGTAGAACAACAGAACAAATATCAATTAGCATTTTATTCTTTACTTTTCCAGGAAAAATAATATAGACTATTCAAAGTTTCCTCCTGGGTTTGCCAATGTGCATTCTAATGAATTGGTGCACACAAAACATTGAACTGATATTAGAAAAATATCATTTTATGCATAAATTATTACCTTTGGGTGTGAAAATAAAGCTATTTTTAGCTGACTAAAGAGTATTAAAGAAATAAGTCAAATAAAAGGTCTATGTAGTTTCTAATTTTAACTCTTGGTTATTTTAATGCCAATTTTAAAACTCATTTATATCTTGGGGTTTAATATATCTGAATAGAAAAGGCCTCATTTAAAAAACAACTGTATATTTTATTTCCTTTAAAAATTATTAACATTTATGAAAATACTGTTTAAACAATATTTTATATGGCAGTTGATGAATATAAATTCCAGTGACTTAAAATTGGCTTTCACTCATAGAAATCTGGGATAATAATAATAATATTTATATATTCTTTATGGTAATGAAACTATTATTGATTTGTGTATTTATTCGTGGATGAATATTATTAACATGGAAACTGTTTTTATCATGGTCTTATAAATAATTTAAATTAAGTCAAAAATATATGCAAATAATGTTATTTACTAAGTTAAAATTATTCTTTCCAACTTATTGGACACATTTTGGGTGTACAGCATATAGCTTCGTTTCCTTTGTTATTACTTTAAGTGTTGTATGAAACTAAAATATAACTTCACGTTAAGAAGTATTGTTTTCTGTAGGTTTTTATTAATTCAGATCAGTCTTCTCTCAGTTAAGTTAAATTAGGTAATTTATAGTGATTATGTTTTTAGACCATATATACAACCAGGCTACTAAGGCATGCAGTTTGCTTTCTAGCAATAACCTTAGTACTATTTGGGGGAAGAAAATTCTCTTAAGGCTCACTAAAGTGTCGTTTGTGCATTTATTGATTAATAGTGTTAATTGCCTTCAGAAATCCCCAGTTTACTATCGGAGAGTGAATCTCAACTGTTAATCCTGAATCTTTCACAGACTTGCTCAGGTTACGTGATTTTATTTCCCACTAACACAAGGAAAGACTAAATCTATCATTTGGTTTAGAACCTAAATCCATCTGTGGTTGACGAGGTGTGGATCCGTATCTGTCCACTTTTAAGATTAAGGAAATATACAGCTGAAGGGGAATGATTTTCTGAAGGTCAAACTTGCAGAGTGACTATAGGTGAATCATGAATCCTCCTAGTAAGTGACAGGAAAGAAATGCCGTTAACTTCTTCTACAACTTCTCATTGAGATCCGACTCTGAGAAGCACGTTTCTACAATATTTGCACTTCTGCAATTTTAATCCAGCTCCATCGTCCCAAGTGTTTTTCTCTCTGGAAGAACTTTTTTAAGCTTTGCAGAATGTGTACACCCATCTTACAATACCACATATCTTACCTCCAACATCTTCCTCTGTGTGCATTTGACCTTTTTGTTTGTTTGTTTCTTTTTTTTTTTTTGCAGTTTTTGGCCAGGGCCGGGTTTGAACCTGCCTCCTGTGGTATATGGGGCTGGCGCCCTACTCCTACATCTAAGTTCACTTGAAGATAAATAAGAGCATGTTACTGCCTTGCTTGATACTCTCCAAAGCCTTTTATTACCCTTAAAATAAAACTTTAACCCTTATCGTGCCTATAAGCCTGCTTGATTTCTCCCTTGTTTTCTCTACAAGCTCTTCTTATTCCCCTAACTTCTCTTCCTCACTTCTCTCTGGTTGTGTTACTTCCCTCTGTTATATCACTGCCAAGCCTTTCTTCTTGGGTCTAATTCATGGATCAGCTCTGATTCATTCTTCACAGTAAACCATTCTGGACTCCTATGTCACATGTATAGGTGATACCTTGTAAATCATCTCTTTGGTCAAATTTTCGAGATGAATCAGTGAAATGAGGTATTTTACTTCAAGTAAAGACAAAGGTGTTTTTTATTTGTTTCCTGGTGACAGGAAATCTCAGAGAGGCCTGGCTTCTCCTTTCTCTCCTGTGTGCCATACTCATTCAGACCTCCGTGATCTTTCTTCAGCTTTTGTATTCACATCTCACTTTTTCTTGTCTAAATCTTCCTTTTGTATCTGGTGATCACCCATTTATTTCCTTTTTAGGTGCTCCTGCATGTCATCAGTCACCTTTTTGTGAACTCTTTTTCCTTTTCTGGTCAACTCAATACAATGTAGCACTTAATTATTTAAAGTTCATTCATGTGCATTCCTTTGCTTTCCTTAAAACAGTGCTTTGATGGGCAGTGATTTATTTTCATGTCCACGTGTTCCAAGGAATCCGGACATCCTGCCATTCTCCCAATCTAAATATTTATCATGTCTTAACACCCATATCCATTTCCAAGATGCTTAAACATTTTCTCTTTATTTCCTCTATTTAATAATACCATGTCGGTATACTTTCTCCTGTTTTTGAATATATTCCCTCATCCTTTCTTGATATACATAATACACTATTTTAAAACCAAGTTTCTGGTTTTTCTTATAGGAAGAGACATTTTTTTTTAATTTATAGTAGTAAATGTGTTTATTGTAAACATTTGACCAATATAAAAAATAGATGAAAGTGTCACATATGTTTTCATCAACTAAAGAAAAACATACAATTCTTTTTTTAAAAATTTCAGAATATTAGAGGTTACATATGTTTTGTTTACATACTTTGTTTTTGTACAGATTGAGTCAAAGTTTTAAATGTTTCCTTCCCTGTTCCCAGTAGGAGGGAATTTACCCATTCTCTCCTTCCCCTGCCCCAGCTTGATTTTCATTGAGATTTACTTCTGTATGTTCACTCAAGTAGTAATTAATCAGCCCCAATTTGGTATTGAGTACAAGTGTTTGTTTCTCCATTCTTGTGATGTTTTACTTAGAAGAATGGTTTCCAGTCCAGGTTGTCACCAAAGATGTGAGATCATCATTTTTGATGGCTGAGTAGTTGTCAGTGGTATGTGTAAATGTGCACCTTTCCAGTGATTATTAGATGATGTTTATCTAATTTTATAACCAGCTATTGTTAGCCAGCTGGCTTTCCTATAATTGCTTACTACTCAACAGTCACAAAACTGATGGTCATAGAGATTTTCAGCTTTTTTCAATAAAACCTAAGACTAGTGTTTGAGGCTCTGTATTCCAGTGGAAAAGCTGCCCACCCAGACCCGGGGTCTGTATCAAGGAAATGACACAATTGGTCTCCTGTAGTCTACCCAAGAAATGACTCAACACAGAAAACAGTTTGAGTGTCCTTATGGTTCTTCCCTGAGCCAATCTAGATAGTAGCCTAGATTGCCTAGCCCTTTTGATACGGAGTTTCAGGTTCTTGGTCTCGGCAATTTGAAGAAGGCATCCACGGACCACAGGAGTAGTGGTAAGTCAGGATTTATTTATAGCAAGAAAAATTACAACAACTACAAAAACCAAATCTACTGGCAGAGAGAACCCAGGAGGAGAATAAGCTCTCCTGCTCCATCTCTGAGATCCCTCTGAGGTCTGTTTTTGAGCTCTCTGCTCAGGGATTTAAGTCTCGGGGTTAATTTGCTGGAACTCTTTGGGGGGGCGGGGTCTGCATCAGTTACAGCCAGCTGTCCAATGAAGGCTCAGGCCCTGGAAACTTACATGACATTGACCAGTCCGAAGAGCTGGAGGAGGAGACAGCAAGGTGCCATCCATGAAATTGACTAGAAGTAGCCGGCAAGGCGCCAGTGTCTCCCCCACAGGTGCCTGTCCCTTCCAGCAAGCTGGTTCCTCCATCTGCCACAGCATCAGCACGGCCAGAGCTAAAGTGGCAGGTCATAGGACCGCCTTGTCCTGAATCACTTTGCCCACCAAACTATCTCTCCAAACCCTTCCTCTCAAATTCTCAGGAAAGTGGATTTAGGAACATTCTCCCATCTCCTTGCATGACACCTGGGATATTGAAGTCTTTTTTCTGCTGTAATTCCTGCTGTTTAAATGTATCGACTTCCACTTGAGCAGCTAGCAATGAACCTGGTAAGATTGTTAACAATAACAGTTGTAATCTTTGGAAAAAAGTAGAAATGCCCAACTTTAACTCTTCTATAAGGAAATCCAAATCATAATAGGAAGAGGGATTGGATCAGTATAAAATAAACAAAATAAATTAAATTGTATATCTGATATATGTATAGTATTGGTAAGCTCTTCCTAAAATGGAAATTATATCTTATTCAAAAGTCTTTCAGTTGCAGATTAAAACGGTTTCACACTAGCTTAAGTGTTTTCTTTGGGGTTGTTTTTAAGGACTATACTGGCTCATGCAAATTAGCAATCTAAGGGATGAAACTAGCTTCAAGAATAGCTTGATCCAGAAATTCAAACAGTTTTATCACGCTGAGAGAAATCACACAACTCAGTCAATTTAACACACCCAAGCAGCATGAAAGGTAAAAGCATCACCAGGTTATTCGACGTCTTGGCTTGTGCTCTATTTTCCATATATCCTTGTTTTAGTTTCAAGAAACTTCACATTAGTGGAAGAATACTTACATACACAGTTTTATTAGTAAAATACAACATGGACTACTGTAATACTAACTGTAGAATTTTATAATCTTTTATTTGTAGAACATCAGACACAATAAACTATTTTATCCATCTACTTTGCTGAAGAAATCCTACTAAATTTGAGAAGACATTATTTTAAGGGGATGAAGTTGACATTTCTGATACCAAAAAAAAATTAACTTATTATATTCTTAAGCTGTCAAAAACAAAAAGTAGTCTCCAGTCCTATTTCCAGGGTCATGAATTATTGAACAAAGAACATCAAAAGCATTGCCAAAATAAAGGTGTGAAGGTCTCAGAAAATATTCAAAGCAAATCAATATGTACATTGTGGGGTATTTTTCTTTGCTCTATTGCTCCCACTGATGCAGAAGATGTAGATTTGTATACAGTGGATATAGAGTCTTTTCTGAGCACCCTCATTTCCTTCAAGGGATAAAAGCATAATGATCAGAGAGAAAAAAAAGAAGATCATAGTCAGTATTCTTAAAACTGAGTTTAACCTGTCAAATTTATTTCAATCTGCACGATATTTCGTATCTAGTGGGATCAAACAAAGTGTAGCAAGATAAGGAGGCATTAAAATACTTGTAATTCTGACCTCCATACTCAAAACCCTTTTCAGGAAAAGTAATTGTGTTGTATCGTTTGTTCTATTTTTTTTTTGAGTAAATAATACATAAATTACAATCCCAAACTACAAAGGGAACAATCTCAGTGCTGATTTGAAATTCAGCAAACATACCAGATTATGCTTTCAGGTGGCAAAAGCTCCAGGGTTCCCTAGCTTCTTTTGTGTTCCTAGGCTTGTAGAGTGCTAGGAGCTGACAGATGCTTATCAAACATTCATGTAAACACCGCTATCAAAGCTGTACTCTGCAGCTTTGCCTTCACACACGAGGGTCAGCATGGGACATCATTAACATGGGGCCAAAGACAGAGAAGTCATGTCACAAGGTTTGTAACCGAGAGAGCGCTGATGCTGTCCTTCCAAGATACAGCGCCCGAATTGTTACCTTTGCCGACTTGAAGGTCAAATACAGAGCAAGGCTTAACACATTGCTGAGTGTTTATTTAAGCATAAATTCTGTTAGGTGTTTTTGTCTTTTTTCTTTCAGTTAAAATATAGTTTGGGATTTGGGGTTGTTTGCTTTCATCAGAGAGGATGAGGATATATGGTTCAAATTTGAGAACTACTACATACTAGTGCCCTTGTGAACAAAGCAAACGTCTCTGTGCTTAGACCAACAGATTTTGCTTCTGTTATAAGTATTCTATTTTCTTACAAGAATTGAAGTTTATCGATCTAGGATCACTTATAGAATCTTGAAAAACTTTTCTTCTTCGCTCTCTCCTGGTCGTTATGTGCAGAGCTCACATGACTTTTTAGCTTGTCTTCTTACAAGAGTTGAAAAAAGTCCATAAAGTCACGTTCTGCAAAGAGATTTCTTCCACATTCTACCACTTGGGAGTCGGGGGTCCTAGTTCCTTGAACCCGGTTGACCTGGTTTGATTATTTAGCTAAGCTAGAAAGAAAGTTCAATGGTAAAAGAAAGTGAAAATGAATGGAAACTGAAAATGAAACTGAACCAGAACAGGCAGCATGAACTTGGATCAAAAGTAACCTACAGAAGTCTCAGTGTAACCATTAGGAAGAACAAAGGGAAAGTGTAGTGCATTTCCAAAGACGGTTGGAAGTGGGTCCCTCTCGTGATGGAGAAAGTGAAAGAGACGTACACAGAAAGGCAGTGCAGAGGTATAAATACTTTCTCCCCACTGGAAATCAGCTGTGAGTCTTTCATTGTCCCCTCTGCTCCTCCGGGCATTATTGCCCTTTTCTATTGGTCATTGATTATCATGTCTTTCTACTGGTCATTGGTTACCTAGGTTACCTCATACCCACATTTTTATGGGCCCTCCAGACTTCCTTATTCCACAGGCCAGGCTTTCCTCCCATCCCCCTGAAAAGATATTTCTTTCTTTCTTTTTTTTTTTTTGTAGAGACAGAGCCTCACTTTATCACCCTTGGTAGAGTACTATGGCATCACACAGCTCACAGCAGTCTCCAGTTCTTAGGCTTAGGCAATTATCTTGCCTCAGCCTCCCGAGTAGCTGGGACTGCAGTCGCCCACCACAACACCCAGCTATTTTCTGTTTTGCAGTTCGGCCAGGCGGGTTTGAACCTGCCACCCTCGGCATATGGGGCCGGCACCCTACTCACTGAGCCACAGGCACCGCCCCAAAGCCCTTTCTTTGTGTCCTTTCAAAACCACAAATACATAGGAGATGGTTTCTGTCCATTCTGAATTCAGGTCTTAATATTTACCTGACAAAATTGTTACTTAGTTCACTTACACTTTCTTAACAGCCTCCCTCCCTCTGACCTGAGTCAGATATTCTCCCAATTGGGAGTTAGGGGCATTGACCCACTGGACATCAGACATTCACATATAACTTTTGACTCCCCCCAGACTTAAGTACTAACTCACCTACCTTTGACTGGAGGCCTTACTGAAGACAAACAGTTGATCCACATACTCTGTATGTGATAGACATTGCATACTGTATTCTCACGAAAAAGTAAGAATACTTGGATTTATATGTCCAAGTCAGATTCATTCTCACGGTAAGTAGACGAAAAAAACTTTATTAAGAAAATTATAGGGAAGTGAAAATGTATTTACTATTCATTAAGTGGAAGTACATCATCAGAAAGTTTTCATTCTCGTTTCTCTTCTCATTGATGAAGCTGAGGAGGAGGAGGGAGGGTTGGTCTCCTTGTCTCGGGGGCAGCAAAGGTGGAAGAGATGAAGGTCATGGAAAGGGAGGCAGTAGCCGCAGGCACGTGTGATGTAACTTCTACTGAAAAATAATTATGTATAAAGGGACTTTCACGGTTCAACCCCATGTTGTTCGAGGCTCCTGTATAATAAGCCTTCTGTGGGCAATACACTTCAAGACCCCCATCGTGGATGTTCTAAACCACAGATGGTATCCAGCTGTATATATCCTGTCCTTTCCTTTACATACATACTTATAAAATTTAATTTATACATTAGGCACAGTAAAATTGCCAGCGATAGCCAATAATAAAATAGAACAGTTATAACAAAGACCTACAATAAAATTTATGTGGGTATGCTCCCTCCCAAAATATTTTGTACTGTACTCATTCTTCTTGAGATGACGTCAGATCATGAGGCAGACGGCTACTGAGTGACCAAGGTGCGTGGCATACACAGCACGGAGAAGCTTAACCAAAGCATGATTTAAGTTCTGTGTGGAGCGGAGAAGGACTGTGTGAGACTTCGTCACTCTGCTCAAAACAATACAAAATTAAAATTATAAATTATTTATTTCTAGAATTTTCCATTTAATATTTTTGACTATGATTGACTGTGGGGTTACTGAGATAGCATAAAGTAGCAGTTCTCAACCTGCAAGTTGTGACCCTCTTGGACTGTATTAAAGGTTTGCAGCATTAGGAAGGTTGAGAACCACTGTAAGCCCACTACAATGCCGGGCTATTTTTTGTTGCAGTTGTCATTATTGTTTAGCTGGCCCAGGCCAGGTTTGAACCTGCCACCCTAGGTGTGTGTGGCTGGCACTGTAACCACTGGGCTACAGGCACCCAGCCATCCAGTTGTAATCTTAAATAGAGGTGATCCTATCGGCCTTAGTAGACAGGAAGCAAATGAGCAAAAACTTATAAGAAGAGGAGTTAACCAAAGGGATATTTAGATACTTAGAGAAAAATCAATCCAGGGAGGGAGATCAGCCAGAGTCTTAAAGGCAAGAGACTGCCTAGGAAGGACTTCAATATAACAACTTGAATGAGTGGAATAAGTTACATGACATTATAATTAAGTCACTAAATGTACCATATAATCAAAGATTGGGTTTCTTAAATGGCTATAAATCTTGACTTCTATTCTTGAGGATAGAATCCAAACAAAACACAGTCTGAGATGATGAACAATGTGTAGGATGCCAAGGGAGTCCCAACAGTTAGAGTAGTTCAGGGAGGTCCTTGTTAGCTCCCCTAATTTTTAATTAACACTTACTATGAAGTATATACTATCTTAGCACTAGAATTGAAAAGATGAACATGATTTTGTCCTTTTTTCCTCCAAAATGTTATTTTATTCAGAAAAAAATTAGTATATAATACTATATAATAAAAATGATGAATGAATAATATACATATATGAGTTGCCATGAATTAAAGACGAAGTAGAAAATTGTTTTTCAAGAATGAGGGATTCAGGGCTCAGCACCTGTGGCTCAACGGGCTAAGGCCCCAGCCACGTACACCTGAGCTGGCGGGTTCAAATCCAACCCAGGCCCACCAAACAACAATAATGGCTGCAACCAAAAAATGGCTGGACGTTGTGGCGGGCACCTGTAGTCCCAGCTACTTGGTAAGCAGAGGCAGGAGAATCACTTGAGCCCAGGAGTTAGAGGTTGCTGTGAGCTGTGATGCTACAGCACTCTACCCAGGGCAACAGCTTGAGGCTTGAGGCTCTGTCTCAAAAAAAAAAAAAAGAATGAGGGATTCAGAGAAGACGTACCCCTTTATCTGAGAGCTAAGAAGTAAACAGAAACTAACCAAATGGAGAATAGGAGAGATTTTTAAGCTCCAGGAATAGCGTGGGCCATAATGTCCCACAGTAAAGCTGGCAAGAAGACTCAATATTGGACGTATATGTGGGGACAGTCTAGTAAACCCTTTGCGTAAAATGAAATAGTGCTTTCAAATGTGTGCTGAACAATACTGTGTTAGGAGAGAGTGGAAGCATAGCCTTATTGGTGTATAGTATCTGCAAGGTGAAGAAGGTAGAAGAAGTAAGCTACCAAATATCTCCTTCAAGAATAAAATTTGCACGAAGCAAAACATCAGTGCCTGGGAGCTGGACTTGCTGAGCCCTATCACTTACCCTGTTTTACAATCCTGAGCCCATGGTTTGCTAACTTTATTCTCATTGAATTTCAGGTTTCCATACCTTATTTATAACAAGAGCAAATTAGAAACAGCTAACATATGGGAGTTCTTTAATGAATAACAGGAATATGTAAAATACAACATGCACATTGTAAGACAATTGGTTTATATGCACCTTTAAATAAATACCAAATTTTGACTGTATTTCATATATAATTTTATAGATTCAATACCATAGCAATGTTTTTTCTCTACAAATATTAAAATGCAAACAATAACAACAACCGAACACTTGATATTCAATTCCTATGTGTCTTACATATCCTTCAGGTTCAAATACCACCTATCTATTCTAGCATATATAATAAATACCCAAGTTGAGGCATAGAATGACAGGGGAGGATTAATATATTTTAAGAAAAATATAAACCAGTTAATAAGTATGAATGAAAAATAACAAATTATTGAGGTGAGTGGAAGTTACAGGTAGGAATGGGGAGATAAATTGTAAGAGTACTTCATGTAAGGGATGACTTACAACAAACTGACAATACCAACATGTATGGTGTCACAAGCATGGGAAGAAGTTGGAAGTCCACGTCAGGTATGTAGGAAGGGGATAAGTGCAAACACAGAAAAAAGTACTAAGGTGTCTGTAGTAAACATATTTTTAGAGACACAGTCAAAGAAAATGAGAAACATATGAATTCATCTTACTATTCAAACATGTTAAGAACACACCCAGGTATTTCCCTAACCTTCATTTGCTACATATGCTCACTAACTCCTAATGTGAAAAATTTGGTAAACAAATACCATGTGTGTATTTAGTTAATACAATATTTTTTTTTAGTTAATACAATTAAACTTGTGTTTCTCCAGATGTATGTCATGCTGCCATTTGTTTCTTTATCCCTATAAGACCAAAGTTCAATGTTGAAAAATTCACTTCAGGGGTATAAATTAGAGATCCTTGAACCTATTCAGTCAAGAAACAATGACTAAAATCTGGCTAAGCCTTTGACTTCCCATTCCTCCTCAAATGTATCTAATCTGGTGCACATACATTATAGTAATGACTTGAATATAAAAGCAGATTTTATGGAATAAATTTACCTCAAAAAGACACACAAAGTAATGATATGTGTTAACTTGCTACACTGCAAACAATCTGAAAAGTCTTAAAGACTGGTTGCTAAGTCAGAGCACAGGAAGTGTAAATTTTCTGCCATTTGTAAATTACTCTGGCTAAAATTTGTTTTTAGCACCATCACAGATGATGTATGACACACCAGCTGGTGGCACAAAGAGACAGTATTTCCAGGAAAGATCTGAGCCTCTTTTTTGTTTTAAAAAAGAAAGGATTGCTCTCTTTAACCCCCATGACTTATCCACAGGGCTTATAGCTTTTCTAGGTAGGACAAATGTCTCTGTAGTAAAGGACGAAGGTCATAATATGTTAAGTGCTGAAACACCAACAGAAATTATTATTTTCTTCTTTCAATTAGAACAGTATTGGGAACTAACACAACAATGCCATCACCAAAATGGACAGCAAAGCTTCTGCAACTGGGGCAACTCTATTCTTTATTCAGGCACACCAAGTTTCACACTCTGCCTGTGTACTGCCAGAATTATTGTTCTTTTAAAAAAATGATAATTATTTATAATGTCATAGGTTAGGAAGAATCACATTCACTTACCATCAAGAATGTACAGCTTTGGTGGCTCGGGGCCTGTGGCTCAACGGGCTAAAGCGCCAGCCATGTACACCTGAGCTTGCCGGTTCAAATCCAGCCTGGGCCCACCAAACAATGGTGGCTGCAACCAAGCGTTGTGGTGGGTCCCTGAAGTCCCAGCTACTTGGGAGGCAGAGGCAGTAGACTCGCTTAAGCCCAGGAATTGGAGGTTGCTGTGAGCTGTGATGCCATGGCACTCTGTCCAGGGGTAAAACTTGAGGCTCTGTCACACACACACAAAAAAAGAATGTACAGCTTTGAGCCATGCCTAGGGTTCAATGAGTAGGGCACCAGCCTCATATATCGAGGGTAGCAGGTTCGAACACACCCAGCTCTTGCCAAACTGCAACAAAAAATAGAGGGGTGTTGTGGTGGGCACCTGTAGCTGTAGTCCCAGCTACTTGGGAGGCTGAGGCAAGAGAATCGCCTAAGCCCAAGAGCTGGAGGTTGCTGTGAGCTGTAATACTACAGCACTCTACTGAGGGCAACAAAGTGAAACTCTGCCTCTAAAAAAAAAAAAGAATGCACAGCTTCTCAGCTGCTTTTCCACTGTACAATGTTAGACATCTTTGCCCCTAGAAAGATTTTGGCTCCTGCCAGAGCCTCACAGGAATAATATGAATAATATATTTTTATTATTACCTCAACTAACATAACAATTTTCCTATTCAGCTCTGATGTTGGAAGGCGCCTGACACATTTTGGTTGTGGTGGTGCACTCTACACAAGCTGTCGACTTGCTTCGAAATTGCACAAAGTGAAAATACATGTAACACGAACAGTTATGGCTTCTACAAAGTATTTTCCAAGATTGATAAAGAAGCAACTTCAGGAATGTGAATTATAGGCTTATCCATGTAATATAAAGAGGGTGACAATGCTGAGTATATTCCTTGGCTCTCAAACATAGTTGATCACCTGTTATAGAAAGAAACAGCTTGTTCAATTTGAAAAACAGACAGTTACTTCAGAATACACAAAGCTGATAAGAAGAGAGAACTGAACTGATCAATACTGTAGATGTTATGGATTTACAGTGAGGTCCTATACGTGGTGAAAAAAATTCTTCTGGCTTATAAAAGTTGCAGTTGTGGACACCTACGTACTTTACTCATTAGAGAAGAAGGAGAGCGAAGAAAAAGTGCAGACACACCTTTTTTTTATAATTTTAGTGAATCATAATTGTGTACATTGGTGCAATCATAGGGCACAATTCATATACATTCAGAAATATTTTGATCGTACTGTTACAGATAGCCTTCACAGCATTTTCTTGATTACGATATAAAAACATTGATACTCTACCTTTAATAAGTTTCACCAGTACCCTGCTAAGATGCACCATAGGTGTGTTCCCACCAATTGCCCTCCCTCTACCCATCCTCCCCCCACCCCTCCCCTCCCTTTCCCCTATCCCTGTATTCCTGTGACAAATCTGGTTTTTATATTCAGTGCCATTTACTACCAGAACACTTCCCCATAATTTTCCTAAGGAAGGTTTTTCAGAAAAATAGAAAATGTCCTTCACATAACAGTGTTCCTTGTAACATCATTAGAAATCGTAAATAGTCGAAATAGCCGCAAAAAAGATGAACACCTGCCTTACAATGAGCAATGAGTTAACAAATTAGGGACAAAACAATGAAACACAAGTTAAGGTAAAACAATGAAAAGCAGTGTAGACATTAAAAGAAGATGATGGGCTTAGCGCCTGTGGCTCAGGAGGCTAAGGCACCAGCCACATACACCTTAGCTGGCAGGTTTAAATCCAGCCCAGCCCCGCCAAAGAACAATGACGTCTGCAACCAAAAAATAGGTAGGCATTGTGTCAGGTTCCTGTAGTCCTAGCTACTTGGGAGGCAGAGACAGGAGAATCGCTTGAGCCCAGGAGTTTGAGGTTGCTGTGAGCTGTGATGCCATGGCACTCTACCTAGGGGGACAGCTTGAGGCTCTGTCTCAAAAAAAAAAGAAGATGATGGGTTCTCGGTGCATGTGCACTAAGGCTGGCAGGTTCGAGCCTGGTCCTGGGCCTGCTAAACAACAGTGACAACTGCAACAAAAATTAGCTGGGCGTTTTGGCTGGCTCCTGTAGTCCCAGCTACTCAGGAGGCTGAGGCAAGAGAATCGCTTAAGCCCAAGAGTTTGAGGTTGCTGTGAGCTGTGATTCCATGGCACTCTACTGAGGGTGCCATAGTGAGACTCTGTCTCAAAAAAAGAAAAGAAAAGGAATAAATAAAAATAAAAGAAGATGATGATTACCTTTTTTAAGTTATAAGAATGTTCATGATATAATTGTCCTATTAAAAAAAAGAAAGCTTTATTTTTGAGGAAATGCCTTAATTTCTCCATGCCTCAGCTTTCTCCTCTATACAGTGGAGACAATACTGTCATACGTGGGATTGTTTTGAGAAATAAATGGGATAACACATATGAAGCTCATGAGCAGGTCCCGGCACATGCTAGCTGCTCACTAAATGCTGATCTTTATTATCATTATTCATTGTAAAGTCTAAATCATGTGCAAATATTCCTAGAAAAATATTGGCTCAAGACTGTAATTCTAGAACTTTTGGAGGCAGATGGGGGAGGATCATTTGAGTCCATTAGTTCAAGATCAGCCTGAGCAACATATTGAGATCCCATCTCTGCAAAAAATTTTTAAAAATTAGCTGGGCATGTGCTTTTACTCCTAGCTACTTGGGAGGCTGAGGCAGGAGGATCAGTTGAGCCTGGGAGCTCAAGGTTGCTGTGAGCTATGATTATGCCACTGCACTTCAGCATGGGCAACACAGAAAGACCCTGTCTCAAAAAAAAAAAAATAAGTTTACAACTAGATGAGAAGATGAGACAACTAGGTGAATGAGCCAAAATATAAGTGTAATAGGTTGGGGGTTCCCAACTTGGGCTCCCCTGTACAACTCTAAAAATAAATTTCCCCTTGATTCTTCCCCTGGACAGGGAATCAAACCTCCAGGGTGAATCTTTTCCCTCTAGAAAGGTTCTGGTGACCAGCTAGATGGGTCCCGAATGAAGTGGTTCCTATTCCAGGGAACCAAGAGGACCCCTCAGGCCTGACGCTCCCTCTAAAGAGGCAAGATGACAGGTCAGCCTTGTGACAATTTCTGTGTCTCATCTTGACATCCACCTCCTCCTGCTCCCAGCACCTACCTAAGGTGTAGCTGGTTAGATTCAGAACCAACATTTTTCCAAAGCCGTGAGGACTGTTATATTTTCTCTGGTTGATAATAGTGAATGCTCTTTACTTTTTAAATTTTATTTTAAAATGTTTTTATTATGGGCTAAGTGTGACAGTTAATGCCTGTAATCCCAGCATTTGGGGAGGCCAAGGTGGGAGGGTTGCTTGAGGCCGGGACTTTGAGACCAGCCTGGGTAAGATAATGAGACTTCCTCTGTCTCTTAAAAAAAATAGTTTTAATTATGGTAAAATACATATAACATATAAATTACTATCTTTTCTATTTTTAAGTGTGCAATTCAGTGGCATGAAATACATTCACACCATTGTGCAACTTTTACCACCATAAATCTCCAGAACTCTTTTCATATCATAAAACTGAAATTCTTTACCAATTAAATGACAACTCCCAGTCCCTGGAAACACCATTCTCTCTGAATTAGACTACTCTAGGTACCACTTGTAAGTAGAATCACATACTATTTGTTCTGGCTTATTTCACTTAACATAATGTCCTCTGGTGTGTGTAAGAATTTTCTTCCTTTTTAAGGGTGAATAATATTCAGTTGTATGTATATACCACATTTTGTATATCCATCCATGAGAGATATTTGAGTGTTTAAGCCTTTTGGTTATTATGAATAGTGCTAGTGTAAATATGAATGTACAAATACCTCATCAAGAGGTATTTCAATTTTGGGAAGTTTATACCCAGCATAGAATTGCTCAATCATGTAGTAATTCTGGGTTTAATTTTTTTGAGGAACTTGCCACACTATTTTCCATAAAGGCTGTACAAATTTACATTCCTACCAGTAGTGCGTAAAGATGCCTACTTTCCCATAACCTCACCAACACTTGTGATTGTAACTATCCTAATAAGTACGAATGCTTTTAGTTGGTGAATGCTTTGAGCAGGGACATTTCACTGTGAGCTTTGAATTTCACTTAGGTTTTATGGCCCAATTAAACAACTCCCAAGCATTTATTTAAGCGGTAGTTGCTGAGAATACAGACCTAAGTAATACATGTATGGTTCCAGCCTTTAAGGCACTCAGAGTGTGTCAGGAGAAATAGATATCTGAACAGATCATTTCAGTCCAATATGGTAGATGTAATAATGAATTGTAATAATGAATGTTAGGTAACCTGTTATACCTTTGATATAGTTGAAAACGGTGGGAAAGCTTTGAGTTTGGTGCCTTGGTACAAAACATATGAAGAGCATTATTCAAGTGTACTGAGAGTCCTAGAATGTTTATACTGGAAGGGACTGTTTAGCACTTTCTTTTTTTTTTTTGAGACAGAGTCTCACTTTATTGCCCTCAGTAGAGTGCTGTGGTGTCACAGCTCACAGCAACCTCCAACTCTTGGGCTTAGACGATTCTCTTGCCTCAGCCTCCCGAGTAGCTGGGATTACAGGCTCCTGCCACAACACTCAGCTATTTTTTTGTTGCAGTTTGGCTGGGGGCCGGGTTTGAACCTGCCATCCTCAGTATGTGTGGCCAGCACCCTACCCACTGAGCCACAGGTGCTGCCCTGTTGAGTGCTTTCTAGTAGAATTTTCTATGATGATGAAATGTTCCATATCTATGGTGTCCACTAACCACATGTTACCGTTGAACCCATAAAATGTGCCTAGTGCAATTGAGACACTGAATTTTTAAGTTTATTTAATTTTAATGAAGTTACATTTAAATTGAAATTAGTCATATGTGTGGGATAGAGAAGTCTCTTCGTTGCCTAGTTCTCAGTGAATATGCATTAATTAAGTCACCTGGGACCTGGTTGAAAAGCCGATTCCCAGCCCCCCCTTCAAGTGTTTCTAATTCCTTAAGTTGCAGTAGAGTCAGGAATCTGCATTTTAACAACAGGTGATTCTGACGCAGTTGCACTTTAGAAACACCAATTCTTGTAGTTTTCAAACTTTTGTGTCCTCAGAATCTTTTCTGCAAATGAAAGCTTAAGAGAGAGCTCAGTGTGTAGAGCAGATGAGAGCAGAACTGTTCAGATTTAGACGGGGCTGGGACCCAGAGCACCTACACGTGATGGGACCATGCTGTACCCTCCCCAGAGGAACAACTGGGGTTTATTTTAGCACAATTTGTCCAACCCTGATCTAACACAACCTCGTTGCCTTTTTCATCTTAAATCCTGTGAAATGCAAAGTAAGGTTTGGTTTTCTAATAACTATAAGCATGCCAATTAAAAACCAACAATTACCTCTGGCAACGCAAGTTGAAGCAAAGCACAGTTAGTGCATTAGTCAACCATTTTTTCCCTCCCACTGGATGTGAAGCAGCTATCTCAGCATCACAGGCTGTGTGATGGATGTGAATGCTGGTTCTACCCCAGATCTTACTGGATGGTCCTAGGCAAATGTTCTCTTTTCTAAAGTGAGTGTAACAATGTCTTCTACCTGAGACAATACAGGTAAAACCCAGCACTTAGTGCTTAGTATTAAGTATTGTAACAGCAACAACAATAATAGCTAACATTTAGCACTTAACATGAGCCAGGCACTTTTTCTCTTCTGAAAACTTGCTATTTATTAATTCATTTAATTCTAACAGCAACCTTGTGAGTAAATAGAATTGTTATTTCCATTGTAAAGACAAACTGAAGCTTTGGTGGAGGTTTTGGAAACATGTTTAAGGCCACATTGCTGGTAAATGGCAGAGGCTACAATTATCGCCTTCACTCATCATTTTATTATATTATCCTTGGGCTCTAAGGAGAGCCTTTTAAGATGAACATACCTCACCCCAGCCTCCCAGCCCTACTTCTAAATCTCAAAGCTTCTGAATTAATCTGCAAGTCAACTCAGCTTCCAGGAAGCAGTTGACCCAGCTGACCACTCCCTCTCCCTAAAAACACTGTATGCTTTGGCTTCCATGGCACCAAGCCTAGTTGGATTTCTTCTTGTGACTCTGCTCTCTCAGTCTCTCAGATGGGCACCCCTCACTCCACCTAAACTTGAAATATTTTTGAAGTTGTCTGTATGTATGCTAACTCCTTCCAAATGCTATCTCCAGCTGAATCTGCCCTCTTTGAGTTTCAGTCTTGATTATCTCAAATGCCTAATTAACATCTCTATTTGGAAGTCTAGCAGGCCCCTCAAACTTAATATGTCCAACATGGCTAATTCTCACTCCGCCTGCATGACATCATGCTGTGCCCCTGCTTAAACCCACAGTGACCCCAAAGGGCCCTGCTCATTGTATTTAGAGTGAAATTCAGATTTCTTACAGTGGGCTACAAAGCCCTGGGTGATCCAGCCCCTGACTTCTTCTGCACCCTCCTCTACCCTTACCCCATTTCCTCAAGAAGCTCCACTCAGCACACTGGTTTCTTTTCTGTCCTCACACTCAGAGAGTGCTGTCCCACCTCAGTACTCTGCTTCATGTTGACCCTCTGCCAGCAGAACCCTGTCCCTGCACCTTTTGTCCTCTAGTCCTCTGGTCTTCATGTCCTGGACTCAGCTGAAATGCTGTTTTCTCAGATAGGTCTTCCTCGTCACCCTTATCTTTATTCCCTCTGGCTGCTCCCTATGTGTCTTTTTTCTAGTAGTTTTAACAATCTGGAATTATATGTTCCCTGTTGCGTGTCTGCCACCCCCATCAGACCATAAGCTCCCAGTGGACAACAGCCGTGATGGCTGATTAGCATTAATGTTACCTAGGCACCTGGCTCAGAGCCTGGCACACAGTAGCTGCTCAATAAGTATGTATTGTTGAAATTAATTAACCCCTACTACATTAGTCATGAACATAAAATGTCGAGTCTAGGCCTGTGACTTGCATCCTTTTATGGACAAAGTGGTTCTTATATGTGTATACAAGTGGTTGAAAACTAGGTGTGACCTGCCTATTTGATGGGCCTTGTTCTCTGTTTTTATATTCTCTTTCCTGGGCCATCCAAAATAGTGGGATTTAGGGAGAGATACTCTTGGAAAACAGCAGCCTTGGTTACTCAATCCATATTAAAGTTGATTTGATTTTGGTTTAAAATGGAAACTATGAGCTAATACATTTTAAAGATTTGAGTAGAGAACAATTTTTACCTATTTAAACAAAAAATGAATGAAATGTGAGCACTTTGTGTGAGCTACTATAGTGCGGTGAGCTCCTGAAAGAGGTTCTCTGTAAATATTCGGGGTTTGTGCTCTTCAGCAACTCATATGTTTGCCTGAGCATTGATAACAAGGTAACCCTTCCAGAGGGAAAATGTGCTTGTAAGCTGACAAGCAGAGTGGTTATTTTGAGTTGAGCCACAAAGCAGAAAAGTGAGGTTTACAAAGTTATTGCAGACAGGTCATTAGCACAATTGGCTGCAGTGAGCCCTGCTGCAGCTCCTCATTGCTTCTGCCTTTTCATCAGCACCAACATAATTGACTGTTCGACTCCTGAGCCACGGAGGCTGAATGGAATCCACGTCTAGCTGCTTCTGCAGGATGAGGTACAGTTGTTAGAAGTTTCCAAATAGTGTGCGTTTGTTAAGAAGAGATTAGAAATGGAGTTTTAATCAGTAAAGTGACAAGTGGTGATTCTGTGTCTACAAGGTGCAAGGCAGGGACTCCGCCCTGGGTGGGGCATGTCAGCCCAGTCTGCTGTCTGAATTCCTTGAGCCCCTCTTCATTGTCCTCAGGACAGGGTGTGGGTGTGGGAACAGGCCGAGCTGAGGGCTGTGGATTAGGTTATGAGGGAATATATCATCTATATGTGCAGCAAGATCTCTGAATCATTTCCATTGGTTCCACTCGGGTCATGTGCCCAGCCCTGTACCAATCACAGTGGTGGACTGAGTCGTGGGCTATTCTGATTGGACAGGCCCATGTCATGAGCCTGATCATCCTTAGAACTGCAGGAGAGGAATTCCAGTAGCAACTTGGAATGATGGAAGAAGGGGGTACCAGGGAAGCAAAAACACAAATGCCCACCCCACTGACCACCTAACTGAAAGTAGGGAGAGCCAGTAGCACAAGTTCAAACCAGCTTCCTTAAGTGAGTGTTCAAAGAGTCTTTGTTCAGAGAGTGGCATCAACAACATGGTGGAGTAGGAAGGGGCTGACTCTCACCCTGCAGAGACACCAAGTAAAGTTCGATTAACAGATCAGCTCCCTCTAAGAGATTGCTACCCATTGGGCAACTGAGAAAACATCCCCACTTGATTGGTAGGAAGAGCTGAGGTATGCCCCTGCCCTGGGCTCTGTGCCATGAAATCAGGAAAGGACTCTCCAACATGCAGCATCTCCCCGCGGAGGGGAGGGTTTGGACCTAACATGTGGCACATTAACGTGAAGGTTCCTACAGTTTGGCTCTTAATCCACCAACTCAGGCAGCTGAGGAGATTAGAATACTTCCATCAGCCGGCAAGTAGCGTTAGGGTTACTGCTGCCTCGATTACTCCAGGCCAAGGGGCATGTTGCCTACTCCTACTTACAGCTCCTTTATTCAGCTCATCCTATTTAAGGGAAGACAGAATTTGGACCTTGAGCCCTGCGGGGAGGGGGGAGTTTGGTGGGATGAGCGGGAGGTCCAAAGTTGGGAGGCAAGAGGAAACGGGAGCAGGGCAGATGCGGGGCTGCTGGGGTGAGCCCTGTGACCACTGAGGAGGCCTTTCTGTGGCTCTTGGTTTTGGAGAAATGTGAACCCTCGGCCCCCACTGTCTGCCTGCCGTGTCTCCACCAAGTGCTTCTTGTCTGCGATTCAGCCACCCTAGAGTTCTGTTGACTCCTTAAAGAATTCTTTTCTTTCCAATTCCTGAGGCATTTCTGGGGCATTCCCAGATACTGCCCCTTGGCCAGGGCTCTTTCCATGCTAGCTTCCTCATTTTAGGTCTCTCTGTAGAGCCTGGTGCAGCTCCTTAGGGTGTGTGTGGCACAATCTTGTTTTTATTCATGTTCAGTGTCTTTGTCACTGAATTAGACGCTCCAGGAGAATGGGGATTGGCTCAGCCTTACTCAGCACTGTGCGTAGCTGTGAGGACAGGGTCTGGCACATAGTAAACACTCATAAATGTTAGTTGAATGAACCAATGACTGGGCAATGGAGAGCCATTGAAGACTGTGTGATAGGGTAACTTGCCTAAAGTTCCCCAGATAGTAAGAGGCACCATTCTCTCTGAAGCCCACCCCTTCCAAATCTCAAATCCCTTTCTTCCCCCTGCCTAGCAGTGGGGTTCTTTGAGTAGGAGAAGGGGGAAGGTGACAATTAAAATACAGAATGAGTGCTTGTCTTGCAGACCAGGTGGTAAATTACATACTGATGTTGACAGCTTTGATGTTGCACCTGAAAAATTGTAATTGCCCCTTCCTTTGAGCAGATGTGTCTCAAGCATGGAGAGGAAAGTGGTTTGTGTGTTTGTTTTAATCAGAGAAGCACTTCCCTGCTAGTCACTTGAGGTCCTTCCATCTCACCTCAGAGGGTCCCATCTTGTTTGAGGCTTTGATCGCCCTTAGGTTATCATAATCTTCCTTGGTCATAAAGATGACCTGAAGCCAAGCAAGGGTGGAACATGGACTTGCTACCTCAGTAACACATTTAGGGGACTCTGGCTTCCTCACATAGGGGTTTGAATAAGAGTTCAGGTGAGTGTGACCTGTGTCACAAAGGGCAGTCTTCCTGGTGAGCTATCAGAAGGGCAGGTGGCCAGCTTTGGAAAGGAACTGAGACACTTGAGTCCTTCGCGTGGCACCGAGAAGGTGGAGGGAGACCTGAGCAATTCCTTTGACCACTCTGGGAGAAATATGGTAGTACTGTATCAGTTGGACATAGTTTAGTGGAAAGTAGTGGGAAAAAAACAAAACCCAAGGCTAGTGCTAGCTTCAGACCCTCCTGGATTCAGGGTGCCACTGGGATCATCAGGCCTGGGTTCTTTCTTCTGATGTGATACTATTAATATTAATACATATGTAAAAATTAGGAAGCTCCCCATCTATACCCCATTTTCTTCATCGGGAGGTACTAGTAGATCCCACACTTGGCTGCAGCGAATGATAAAATGAATCAGTTAGAACTTAGCATAGTGCCTGGCTGTGTTAGGTCCTCTAAGCCTTGTTGTCCTCTCTGCTGGCTTCATTCTTGGACAGACTTTTGCCTCTTTTTGGTCCCTAGTAGTTCAGTGCTTACAACAGTCTGGCTTCCTGTACCCTGCAAAGAGTTTCTCTTTCAAAAACAGATCTGGGAGATAGACATGAGTGTCAGGCTTACTGGGTGCAGGCATATGCCGCCAGCCGGGAAGCACTCCTCCCAGGGATGGAGCTTGGGGAATCACCTCGCAGAACCTTGAGGTCTGAGAAGAGAGGGTTCTGCTTGCCAGATTGGGCAAGAATGGAATGAGGACCAGATTGAAGGCAAAATGTGATTTCCAGGCAGAAGATCAAACAAAGAGCCTTGCAAATCCTTATTTTGAAAGAAGGGGACACTAATGGAGAAGGAAAGCAATTATGCATGTTGGCAGAGTATGACATGCTCTTCTGTGTCTTGTGGCTTTGCACATTCTGTTCCCTCTGCCAGGAATCCCTCCACATGCCCATTCATCCTCTCTAAGACCCATTTCCTCTGTGATGCTCTGTCTAGCTAAAAAAGCCACCACCCTTCTCCTGTAGCCTCATTTCCTTATCATTATTTGTTTTTTCCATTTTTGAACAAGCATCTATTGGGTGACAGTGCTGTGTGCTGGGAATACAAATGAGAACACATCATAGTGCCTGTGTCAGAACTAGTTTGATCCTTCCATTCTACTCTGTTTTTCCTTTGTCAGAGCAGTTACTTGTTTATTCATTTATTCACAAATCTATATTAAGCACCTTCTATTTGACCAGGCATTGCTGCAGAAGCTGGGGATACAGGGTATGGTGAGAGAGATGATACAATGAATAAATAATATTATTGAACAAGATGATTTCTGGTGGCGTGTAACTTAAGAAAACAAACAAGGGTAAAGGGAGAATAAGAGATGGGGAGTGGGGATGGGAGGATGGTGATCAGGAAGGAAGGACCCCGAAGAACAAGGAACAAGCATGCAGAGATCTGGGTAAAGGGTATCCCAGGCAAAGGGGACGGCATGTACAAAGGGTTTAAGGTGGAGCTGTTCCAGAAATGAGAAAAAAACGGGTCTGTAATATGGGGAAAAATGGCACAGGTTTAGAAAGTGAGGTCAGGGAGGAGGGCAGTGGCCAGGTCATGTAAGACCCTTAGTCCATGTAAGGGATTAGATTTTATTCTGAGCAAAAGGCTGGACAACTGCTGAGGAGACACCTGTGCCTTGGTGTCTCCTTCACTTCACACTTAAGACTAAATGTGGAACCCCCATCTCCTATGCCTAGGTCAATTTCTTGTGAATTTCCTAGGTCTCAATTCCATGAATGGCCTGTATCCATTCATTGATACATTCATTCACCTTGCCCCCGGCGGAAGGGACTGTATTCATTTGTTTCCTGGCCAAGGAACCCATACCCTATATATACCCTGAGACTAAAGGCCTAAAGGAGGAAATGGGGAAAGACCGGGAGAGAAACGGAGAGCTTCTCTCTCCCCACTAGAATTCTCTCCATCTATCAGGAGCCTTAATGTTTTCTGTATTCTTTTCTGTAAATAAATTCTGTCTTACCACTAGAGAGTGGGGGGGAATAATGTAATGAGGAATAAAATACATGTTAAAAAAAAATAAAATGAAATGAAAAAAAAAAGATGTGGATACTCACCTTTGTGTTTTTTCTAATGTTTATCAAGTATTATTTAACTCATATAATGAAGAAGTTTGTCCAAAATCATGGTTTGGATCAGAGGATAACAAACCACAGCCTGAGGACTGGTAACCTGTTTCTTGTAAATAAAGTTTTATTGGAACCCAGCTGCTTTCAAGCATTTATCACTATTTTCATGCTACCACAGCAAGGCTGATCAACTATGAGAGGGACAGAAAGATCCACAGCCTAAAAGATTTACTATATGACCCATTAAGAAAAAAGTCTGCTGACTCATGGGATCTAATTCTAGATGACCACCAGGGAATAACTATGCATTTTGATGGGGCTTCTGCTAGGAGTTAACCTTCTTTATACTACCAACCCCTTTGGCAATTTGGTGAAGCCTACAGACTCTTTGCATAATAATACTTTAAAAATAAAACATAAAAATAAATTACATAGGATTACAATGGAAACACTGCCATATAGTTACCAAAGTATTAAAACAATTTGTGATATATATTACTACACTACTAAATGTATCTCTATTAACACCTTCAAGATGCAGCAATAGACCCACTAAAACAGTAATAACTATAACAAATGAAAATGTTCCAAAAATAATATCAGGGTGTTTTGTTTTATTTTAGAGACACAGTCTTACTCTGTTGCCCAACAGAAGAAGCAATGCTATGATCTTAGCTTCTGCAGGATCTAACTCCTGGCTCAGGCAATCCTCCCAGCTTAGCCCCCTGAGTAAGTGGGAGGAACTATAAGTACGAGCCATGACACCATTTTTTTTTTTTTTTTTTTTTTTTAGAAAAAGGGTCTGGCTATGTTGCCCAGGTTGTTCTCAAACCATCCTACCTCAACTTCCCAGAGTGTGACAAGAGTGAGCCACCACATCCAGACCTGTGATTTTCTTGATAACAAAGTCATATATTATGATCCTACTCCTATGTTTGTTTATTATATGCATGATTGAAACAAAAGACACATTTTAGTTAGACATTTTTTTTTTTTTTTTTGCAGTTTTGGCCGGGGCTGGGTTTGAACCTGTCACCCCAGTATATGGGGCTGGCACCCTATTCCTTCAGACACAGCTGCCGCCCTAGTTAGACATTTATTTACATTAAGAAGCAATCTTTTCCCATCCAATGTCACTTTATGTATAAACCCTAGATTAATAATACTTGCCAATATTTCCTTGGATATCACAAAGGAAACAATAAAATCTATTTGATTTCTGTTAAATTACCTTCAGCCTTTCTCTGTCCTCTTCAGACAGTGAATGTAATTCCATTTCTTGAAGAGCTTTTCCCATCCACTCATCAATGACATTTTTTAAGTTAATAAGTTTGTCCCACAAAACTAGAGCTCGACCAAGGTTTTCATAGTAGTCTTCTGTCTTCTCATTTATCTATTATAATTTTAAAATATAAATAAAACATGTAGCACTGAAAGTATGAAAATCATTATTTTAGTCAAACATTATTTTAAAATAAAATTTCAGTTTACCATTATTGGCTGAATAATTTGTTTTATTCCTTAACAAAAAATTTGCTTTAAAATCTCATGTAAAAGAAAATTATGTAGCTCTTTTCCTTAAAAAAAAGAAAAGCTTAGCTGATTTGCTGTAGTTTATGTGCAGTTCAAAGCCACTGTTTTCCTAATATCTAAACCACAATTTTTCTTTTAAAAGGTGCTTATAAAAAGACAGATAAAAATATCATGAAGTAAATTCTTAGTTTGTAACAAAAAAAGTCATTACTACTCAACCAAAAATGTGTTAAATATGCAGTTGAATATCAACATCTTACACAAATGGGTAATACATGAATTAATTTATTTTAAATAAGTTGAGTGTTTATTTTTATGCCTAGAAGTAGGGCCTAACTTTAGTTAATTGAAAATTAATTCCTATAAGCTTTATGTTATTTAAACACTTTTACAAGAAGTATTTTTTAAATTTAGCAATCCGATAAAAATACCAAAGATATATACAAAAAGATCAATTTAATTATTATAAAACAGTGCCAGGTACAGTTGTTCACACCTGTAATCCCAGCACTCTTGGAGGCCAAGGCAGACGGATTGCCTGAGCTCACGGGTTCAAGACCAGCCTGAGGTAGAGCGAGACCCCATCTCTAAAAATAGCCAGATGTGGTGGCAGGCACCTGTGGTCTCAGCTACTCAGAGGCTGAGGCAAGAGAATCATTTGAGCCCAAAAGTGTGACACCACTGCTGTGAGCTCTGAAGCCACAGCAACCAGGGTGACAAAGTGAGACTCTGTCTCAAAAAAAAGGAAGTTACTATAAAACAGAATTTGTACTCAATCAAATTATCACGTACATCAAGCCATCTATCCACAATAATATTAGCCTCTTTCTCAAAAGGGGGCTCTTCAAAAGTTTTCATTTTATTTAGATGAAATTGTAGATTTTTGCAGATCTGGTTTAACTTGTCTACAACTTCTGAATGTTCATTAAATTCCTCTTTGACACCTTCAATCTGTAAAAAAAAGATATGAAAAATGTTCCTTATATGCTGACATAGGCACACAGATAAGAATCACAGTTCTACTATAGGCTATTCAGCTTTAAAAAACACATCACACAAACAGCACTCCTCCTTACATTGTTCTTCTTTAAAGCAGGCTTTTATTGTCCTGCTTTCGCAATGAAAAGTTTTTAGAATCTTAATCACTGGTTCAAGGACGATTCCACACTCAAATTTCCTTCCATTCTGCATAACAAATAATAATGGTCTAAAACCACATTTCTTGTCCATGTGATATAAGATTCCCTGAAAGAGCACCACTATTGAGTGGTATTCATAGGAATTATCTTTTTAATGATAAAGCATCTTAAGTGCTTACCTGAATTAAAAAAAAAAACCGAACTCTAAAACATCTTTAATTTGACTTCTTGTTTGATCTTTCATAATTCAAACTCTATTATTCCTAATATGAGAAGTTAAATGCTATTTTATCAAAAGGAAAATCTCTAATCACTTGGAAATTAAACAACAAACATATTTCTAAATATGGGTCATAGAAGAAGTCTCAGGGAAACTTTAAAATACGTCAAATCAAATTACCAGAAAGCACTAAAACTTGTGAAAGTCAGTTGAAGTGTCAATAAGAGGAAAAGTTACAGCACTAAATGTATACATTAGAAATGATGAAAAATATGAAATCAATAACCTAAGCTACTACTTCAAGAACCTAAGAAAATAACAAAATAAACCCAAAGCAATGGTCGCTTCAGCTGCACGTGTATTAAAATCAAAACAATACAGAGAAGATGACTACAAGAATTTGTAGCAGTCATTATTCACAAGAATGAAATGCAAATTCATGAAGCATTTCATATTTAAAAACAAATAAAATAAACTGAAATCAAGCAAATTGCAGACAACAATAAAAAACATAAATCAATTGGGTGGTGCCTGTGGCTCAAAGGAGTAAGGCAATGGCCCCATATGCCGGAGATGGTGGGTTCAAACCCAACTCCGGCCAAAAACTGCAAAAAACAAAAAAATTAATAAATTAAATTGAAAACAATATTCGAGAAAAATTAATAAAACAAGGAGCTAGTTCTTTGAAAAGTTCAGTCAAATTGACGAACCTTTACCAAGACTGACAAAGTAAAAAGAGAAAAGAAAACAATACCAATATTCAGAATAAAATAGGAATACCACTACAGACACTACAGACATCCAAAGTGTAATACAGGTATGCTATAACTCTACACACATAAGCTTGAAAACTTAGATGAAATACATCACAACTTCGAAAAACACAAAGTACAAATCATCCAACATTCAGTATATAATGTGAATAGTACTATGTACTATTAATAGGAAGGAAATTGGGGGACTTGTGTAAAAACTACCCAAAAATAAATCTACAAGTTCAGATGGCTTCACTAGAGACTTCCACCAAACATCTATCTACAGGAGAGTTAGGCAGCCTCGTGTTCATCTCAGGATGTACCCTTACACTGACCATACAGAAGGAGAAAGCAGAGAAAACCTACCACAAATACACCCCCTGTTTGGTCTGTATTGGGAACAGGGGATACAGAGTTGAGGGACTACATAAATAAAGAGGAGTTAACACTTAATAGACACAATCTCTTTGGGAAAACAGAAGCGAAGGAAACACTCTCAATTCATTTTATGAAAGTAGTTTTACTTTGATATCTGAAAAAAGGCAAAAACTACAAACAAATATCCCTCAAGAATACACACACAAAAATTCTTAACAAAATATCAGCAAATAGGCTTGGCGCCTGTGGCTCAACGGGCTAAGGCGCCAGCCACGTACACCTGAGCTGGGGGGTTCGAATCCAGCCCAGGCCCGCCAAACAACAATGACAGCTGCAACCAAAAAAAAAAAAATGGCCGGGCGTTGTGGCGGGTGCCTGTAGTCCCAGCTACTTGGGAGGCAGAGGCAGGAGACAAGCTTGAGCCCAGGAATTGGAGGTTGCTGTGAGCTGTGATGCCACAGCACTCTATCCAGGGTGACAGCTTGAGGCTCTGTCTCAAAAAAAAAAAAAAAAAAATCAGCAAATAGAATTCAGCAATATATAAAAAGAATGATACACTATGATCAAGTAAGGTTTATTCTGGGAACTCAAGGATGGTTCAACATCCAAAAATTAATCAATGTAATCCATCATTTTAACAGGCTATCAGAAAAGAAATCACACAAACATACCACTTAATGCAGAAAAAGCATATATATAAAATGATATAGCCACTCTGAAAAATAGTTTCACAGACCGGGCATGGTGGCTCATGCCTATAATCCTAGCACTCTTGGAGGCCAGGGCAGGTGGATTTCTTGAGCTCAAGAGTTCGAGACCAGCCTGGGCAAAAGCGAGACCCTCGTCTCCACTAAAAATAGAAAAACTGGCTCGGTGCCTGTGGCTCAATGGGCTAAGGCGCCAGCCACATACACTTGAGCTGGCAGGTTCGAATCCAGCCCAGCCCGCCAAACAACAATAACAGCTGAAAAATGGCCAGGCATTGTGGTGGGCGCCTATAGTCCCACCTACTTGTGAGGCAGAGGCAGGAGACAAGCTTGAGCCCAGGAATTGGAGGTTGCTGTGAGCTGTGGTGCCATAGCACTCTATCCAGGGTGACAGCTTGAGGCTCTGTCTCAAAAAAAAAAAAAAAGAAAGAAAGAAATAGAAAAACTGAGGGAAGAGGATCACTTGAGCCCAAGTTGGAGGTTGCTGTGATCTATGACTCCACGGCACTCTAGCTTGAGACTCTATCTCAAAAAACAAACAAACAAAATGTACTAAAAATTAACATCTACCCAGCAACCACACTACTGGGCATTTATCCCTAAGAAATAAAAACTTACGTTCACCAAAGGTTCATTCACAGTTTTATTCATAATATTCAAACATTAGAAAGAACTCAGAAGTTCTTCGGTGGATGAATTGTTTTGTTTTGTTTGAGACGGAGTTTCACTATGTCACCCTTGATAGAGTGCCATGGCATCACAGCTCACAGTAACCTCCAACTCTTGGGTTTAAATGATTCTCTTGCCTCAGTTTCCCAAGTACCTGAGACCACAGGTGCCTGCCACAACATCTGGCTATTTTTTTTTGTTGCAGTTGTCATTTTTGTTCAGCTGGCCTGGGCTGGATTTGAACCCATCAGCCTCAATATATGTGGCTGGTGCCGTAACCACTGTGCTACAGTCAAGTGTGAATAGTTAAATTGTGGTACATCCATATCATAGAATACTGCTCAGCAAAAAGGGCAACAGACTATCATGCAAGAACCTACATGATTCGCCAGAGAATAATGCTGAGTGAGATTGTCCAACCTCAAAAACATACATATCATATGATTCCATTTTTAAATGACAAAATTATAGAAACAGGCAATATATTAGCAGGTGAAAGGGGCGGTGGGGGGTAGAAGTAGGAGGGGACAGGGCTAGAAAACAACAGGAAGGGGTATCCTTGTGGTAATGGAAATGCATTTTATCTTCACTGTACGGATGTTATTATCCTGATTGTAATGTTCTATAGTATTTATAAGATTTTGCCTTTGGAGAAACTCAGTAAAGGAAAACATAGGATTTTTTTTTTTTTGTATTTTTTTTTTTACCATTGCATGTGAATCTATAATTATCTCAAAATAAAAAGTTTAAAGTAAAAATTAAACTGATACATTGGCAGAGCTGAGATCCAAACTAAAGTCTTCTTGCTCCAGGTTCAGGACTCTTCATCGAGGCTTAGTTAATGAAATATACACTGTATAGCTCCTATCTTTTCTTTTTTCCTCTTTTTATCTATCTTTTTATTTCTTAGGGATAAATGCAAAGAACCTTCTTGTTACACTGCTCCAAGTTTCCACAAGGTAAACAGAAGAAAAACGGTAGGAGAGGGCGTTTTAGCATTGACAGGTACCGTGGGTTTTGTCCTCCAATGAATGGAAACGGTAAAACAGAGGGTACCAGGCCTACTCTAGCATTTCCCAAACTTAGAGTCCCTGGACAGTCCAGTCTGCTAATCTGACTCTCACACTTGTGTCTTTCACTAAAGAAGAGTAGAAATTTGTCACTATATCCTAGATAAATATCCAGGTTTCTATGGCTTTGAAGAACAACAGTTCTCAGTTGTGTCAGCCTACAGCTCTTGGTGCAGAGCATTATAAACATTCACACTATAGAATGGGCTGTCTCTGAAGACAGCACCTCAGTCATCGCGATACTAATGCAAAGTTATGCTAGCAATCAGTACTAAAACTTGCTTTTTTCTGAGAGTCTCTAACAATCTGAGGAAAGAATTAAACACTAGTATACTAAAATGTCTGTATTTTTATACAAAATAAGCTCTTGTTTCAGTAAATACATAAAGTGCCCATATACTTGATATCATGTTAGATACAGATAAATTCTCAGTAAAATAAGGCAAGCCTGCACTACTATATATTTCTTAAACCTAATTATAGTTATTTCATTAATATTTAAAATAATCTTTGCCATTCCAGTTGATTAAAGAGTATAGACAAAGCAAAGTTAGCTAAGTTAACCTAGCTCCACATTTTCCTTCTTACAGAAGTTGCTAATATGACTGTGAAATTTGCAATACGTAAATTAGACTATATTTACGACTACGCAGGATCAGTGTGCATGAGGAATTCAACACATGGACATATTTTAGTTTTTTCCTTCATATTGCTTTCTTATTGTCCAAAAGGTTAGAGTTACACCTCCCTGGGATCAGCATTTTACACCTGTCTTCTCTCCCCACCCACATAGTCTGGGGACCACAGCGTACAATGACCAAGCCAACCGGGTAGAAGCTGTCGTCGTCATCATCATCATCATTTTTATTAGCATCACTTCATTAGTAGTAGTGGTATTACTTAAAACCTCAAGCCCACATGATAAACCTATTTGCACATAAAACCAATTTCTTTTTTTTTGCCTTTCTTAGGTAAAGTTCACATTTTACTTTTTATTTTGTTAATTATTTTTTATTAAATCATAACTTTGTACATGGATGCATTTATGGGGTTCAGGGTACTGCTTTGATATACAATGTAAAATGTTTAAATTGAACTAAGTAACACATAATAAAACCAATTTTTATTGGTTCAGAGTTTTTGGGCTTCTGGGAAAATCATTTATTGGAGAGGAAGAGATATAGTTAGAGCAGTAAAGAAAAAGGAAATCAGTAAATTTGTAAAGTATTATAACAAATATCTTTGGTATTAAAGATTTTCTCTATTCAAGGTTATTTCCTTAGGATTAATTCCTGGAAGTGAAATATTCCAATGGTAGAAAGATTTCCAAAGATCCTGAGTGATATTGTCAGTGTTTTCTACAGAAAGTTTATTGCAGCCCAATTCATAATTGCCAAGTCATGGAAGAAGCCCATACGCCCATCAACCCATGAATGGATAAACAAATTATGGTATACTATGGGAATACTATGCAGCCATAAAAAATATGGAGACTTTACATTTTTTATGTTTACCTGGAAGAAGCTGGAATATATTCTTTTTAAGTAAAGCATCTCAAGAATGGAAAAAAGTATCCAGTGTATTCAATACTATTATGAAACTAATATATAAATACTTATACAGTTATACAAAGATAAAACACAAATACAGTCCAGAAAGAGGGATAAATCAGCTTCAAAGTGCTCCCCTTGGGAAGCTACGCACTGATGCTAGCACCCAGTCCACCTTTCAAAGCAATTTTGCAACTCTTTTACTGTAATGACCATCAGACCTGTTGTGGTATGGGGTCTGCACTTGATCTTAGCCAAAAGGCCGAGAAGCAATGTGGTATGGGTCTGACAGTTAAGTTTAAAAACTTGTCAGCATGCATTTTTTGGTAGCACTATACAAACCACTCAATAAGGTTTTATAACCTTGGTATATCAGTGTCTCACAGCTGTGTTTGTGTCGACATGTGACAATGTCTTGCTGAGCGGTGTTCATTATTGTGGTTATGTGTTTCTGTGTACCATACGACAATGCTATGATGGGTCATTCCAGAAAAAGAGCTCCAAAATTGCTTTGAAGGGTGGACTAGGTGTCAGCGCAGAGCTTCCCACGGGGAGCGCTTCAAAGGAGACCACAGTGATGTCCAGTGATGAGATCTGTAGCACCTTTGTCACCTCACATATATACTGAGCAGTTATTATTATAAGACACCTATTGGAAAGGGGTTTTATAATAGTTTTATTTTACATTTTTCTATTAATTCATAATAAAAACACCATCTACACTTCAAGTGTAACATGATTGATTTAGGATACATGCTTGTCTCTATTCTTTCTGCAAATGCTACTTTAAGGGCAGACAAAAATTAAAATGGTACAAATCCACAAGTACAAAGAAAAGAGAGGACGGGAATCCTCTTAGGTGAGAGGTAAGAAGCTGGGAAGCTGAAGAAAGAATGGGAATTGAGCTAAGCAGAGGAAGCCAAAACCTCAGCCTAGCAGGAGGTGGGGAAGAGGGGAGGGAGGAAGCCAATAGAAGTAAGTCCATCTGTGCCATAGAATCTAAAACAAGTCTAGAAATCACCTCACAGTACCCATGAGAGCAGGCAAACAGAGGCAGCCCCAAGCAGAAAGATTCAGTGACATTTTTAAGGTAAACCCAATTAGACACTCTGGTCCTCTTCCTGCTTAGATGCCCTCCCTTTGGACCATGGTGGAAAACCAGAGGTTGACTTTCTGGAGACGCTCTGGACTCAGGGCTGCTGAGCACAGCTGAGGACAGAGGTGAGTCCTGTTGTGACAGCCACAGAGGAGCTAATGATGGCAGAAAGGTCAAGACCTGGCACTAGATTCCATGTAGGGCAACTCACCCAGGAAAGGGGCCACCTGCTGTAGGTTCCAGGAGGAGGTATGTTAGTCAGATAAATAACCTACACAGAAAGTAGTGTCCAGTTACAAGGCAACAGGAAGAGCTGCAGACAGGCCTCACGCAGCATGGGGCATCGTAGCTGATGCTCATTAAGGCGCAGAGTAAGTCCCAGGCACTGCACCCGGGAGCCTCCGCTAGGTTCTTTTCAAGTGCTGCCTCACTGAATCAGGGAAGGGATACTTACTGCTCTCAACAGGATGCCATGTAACAAGGCCAAGACAGGGCTCCAGGCCAGAATATTTGCATCAATAACGCAAAGCTGCAAGTCAAGAGGGTCTAGACATCTGGTCAGTGTAAAAGACAGGGTCTCAGGTTCTACTGAAGGCAGAGACCTTGACCTTGAAAAGTTTTAGGGCACAGAGAAGAGTAGCTATGTGAACCATGACACAAGCCTGAGGGGATCTTGCAAGGCTGAACATGCTGGATTCTCTGAGAACCAGGGAATCCAGAGCTCCTTAAATCTACAAGAATGAGAACAGGATCCTCCCAGATCCCCAAACCAGACAACCCAAAAGCTGCCTGTGCTAGATGGAACTAGACGAGTTGCAGCCAAGTGACTCTGACTCACTCCAAAATCCGCTCAGGGACTTGGTGACTTCAGGGAAGTCGGAAAGGAAATCAGTTTCACGGCCACATACTGTACAACCGGTGTCCAAATAGGGTTCTTTATGACTGTTCTAAAAAACTAAGTCTGAGAAATAGGGCCCAGATGAGGGCTATTCCTGACACACTGGGTCACTTGAGCATCAGAGTTAACAGTTATGATAAAGACTAAATTGCAACAATCTGATCTATTTAAGCTCCCATTGATTTGCTCTCAGAAACTGAGAAGTTTCAGAAAATTGCTTCCCAACATTCACATGTACCAAGCAGCCCACATTTCACAGACACCTTTGATACCTTGAAAGCCCTTGAGCTGAGTTCCCATGAAATCAACAGAAAAAGCAACCTTCTGATATAAGCCACCTAGTGTAGCACAGTGTACTCTTCCCTAACACTGCCTCACTGGCTGATGACTGTGTAAAACCATAGGAAATAATGACATCTAGTGTCCAAAAATTATTCTGCTTTGATATTGGTGAGCTGTGAACACAGATGGAGAAACTGGGGATAGGAGTGCATGATGCCACAAAAAACTTTCCTTTGTCCACTAACAACAGAGAGGATTTTCTTGCTAATTTCATCTTCCGAATCAGTGAAGACACAGGTTCTTTTTTTTTTTTAGAGAGAGCCTCAGGCTGTCACCCTGGATAGAGTACCGTGGCAACACAGCTCACAGCAATCTCCAACTCCTGAGCTCAAGCGAGTCTCCTGCCTTTGCCTCCCAAGTACCTGGGCCTACAGGCACCCGCCACAATGCCCAGCCCTTTTTCGGATGCAGCCATCATTGTTGTTTGGCAGGCCCGGGCTGGATTCGAATACGCTAGCTCAGGTGTACGTGGCTGGCGCCTTAGCCCATTGAGCCACAGGTGCTGAGCCAACACAGCGTCTTTTTAGATAGAAGGTCAGTGCAAAGTCAATTACAACCTCACAGAGGTTGCAGCAGGGGGGACTCCGGGCTGCAACAGAACCATGGCCCTAGGATCAAAACCCAGACAGAAGCAAGCTACTATCTACTTGGGGACTAGTAGGTTTCAAACCCTGATGATAAATTTAACAAATTCTTAGAGATTGGATAATATATAGTATTGGTAACTTCTTTTAAACCAAGTTTTGAGAAGACTTCATTTATAATATTCTTTACTATCAGGCTTGCAAGTGAGGTCACTATGCAAAAATTTTCTTCTGGAACTTAGACTCACCTCTGCTATCCTCTTCTTCAGGTTCTCCTTCCCCAGGTACAAAGACTGCAAGGATATGACATTCTCTTCTTTCTGAATCAAAGTTGTCAAGACACTTTTAAAACTCTGATACTGTTTTAAGAGCTCCAAAACTCTTCCACACTGTTCTAGACTACAAAGAGAAAAAATATAAAATGGTTAAATGTCTGAAAATAACAAAACCATCTTTCTCTTTGTAAATATTTAACATTAATGACTAATAAAAAGTGTCTACTTCACGTGGTTTATAACATTATTTTACCAATTTAACCAAAGAATGATAGCACAGTTTATCTGGCAAACAGATGGTATAATCACTGGATTAGTACTGTCAGCAGGTCGGTATTAAAAAGTCACCAGATGTAAGCTCTGGAAAGAAACAGAGAATTTATAACCCTAAGGAATCAGTATCTCAATTTCATCAGTGACCTAAAGACATATTAGAAAATAGTTCCTCCCTAGCATTATTCTAGATTATTTCCATATGAATTCAACAAGTCACAGGTTGTTTACATCTTCTCTACTCATTCCAGATTTAGTCCTTTTTCAAAAGTAAAGTAGCACAGATAACACAGCATCTAGGATGCCTGGTTTCTAGCATGGCTGGGCCCTAGCTGGTCTTCTGACTTTGAATGAGTTACTGTAGCCTCTTTGGATCTCAATTCTTTCCTTAGGAAAATCAGAAGGTTGACTGGATCTAATGGCACAAACAGGCTTTATCTTGACTACCATATCCTCAGGTTCCGGCAGGAAACAGGAGTATACTCAGATGAATTCAGAAAAAAAGGTGCCAAAAGGGCCTGTGATAGTTGGCAGAATTAAGGGAAATCACCAGAGGGGCTGATGCACCCAGGGGAAAAGCCACAACAGGCAGGGTATGCCACTTGCCTTAAGGGGACAGAGAGGACGGTGCCCTGAGTCATACAGGAGGGCATATCAGGAGCTGCCAGAAAAACACACTAAAAAGAGACCAGTGAAGAGCACCCTGTCCTCCCTCTTTGCCCTCTAATCTCCTCCTGCTACTTCCCACTTCCTGCCCAGCTGGAACTTCCGGGAAGCTGCAGTGGGTGGGGGTCAGTCTCCCTTACTCCCTACCCTGTGCAGACTGGAAGGGGAGAAAGCACGAATGGAAAAGAGCCAGAGGAATTGACAGAGGAAACGCAAACAATCACAAAAATAGCCACATCTCTCAAAATGAACAATGTCACATTTTAAAAAGTAAAAATTGCCAACTGAGACCGATATGTCATGGTCTTTATAGTTCAGAAAACTTTTGTGACTAGCTCAGACTGTGCAAGAAACACAACATCCGCCTTTGAAGTAGGCGGGCGCCTTTGAGATTAGGGCTCTCCACTCCCAGAGACGATCACAAGATGATTCCTGGATCCTGTGAATGTGACCTTGCCTGCTACCTCACGAGGCAAAAGGGACTTTGCAGAGGTGATGAAGCTGAAGACCAGAGAACGGAGATTATCCAGGACTATGTGCGTGGGGCCACTGTCGTCATAGGGGTCCTCCTAAGTGGATGGGAGGCAGGAGAAGGTGTCCAAGAAGGAGATGTGAAGACAGAACCAAGGTCAGAAGAGACAAAGACTCCACATGCTGTTTAAAGATGCAGGAAGGGCAGGAATGTCAGAGGCTTCTAGAAGATGGAAATAAGTCTCTCCTAGAGTGTCCAGAAGGAACACAACTCGATTTCAAGACTTCCCAATTCCAAAAGGATAAACTGGTGTTGTTTCTAAGCCACTGAGAGGAAACTCATACTGGGGGCTGACATTCAGGCATGTTTATATCCCTCAGAGAGAACTCGTAGGTCATTCTGGCTATAACCTAGGGCTCTAAGTCTTCTCCCAGGCACTGGCCCTGTGGGCTCCAGTGTGAAACACTTATGTGGTTTCAACATAAAAATCTCAAAACTTAATTGTACTACAGGCACTTTTTCAAATTCAGGAGGAGCATTTTTTCCCTTACCTTTCGGTGATCGATGCTTTTGTATGCTCCCACAGAAGCACTGTATTTTGGCAGTGCTGATTCAAGGATTTTTCTCTGCCATCTTTGATTTGTGGAAGAGAATTGGCCATTTCTTGTAATTGTGTCTTCTCTTCTTCATATTCATCCAGATCCTTATCCAGTTTGATTAATGATATTTTCCTTGATTATGAATGAGAACAGTTTGATAGCCAACTGTTAACCAGTTTGATTCAACACAACTGTGGGTAACTTAGGGAGCTAATGAACTTTCATTCGTCTCCATAAGGGTCATGCAAAAATTACACATTTTTATTACAGACATCAGGAGGCTCTTGGCATTTACAGAATACTAATTTGGTGTTTTTGATAAATATTAGTACACGGAACCATGAGCAGTAATTTTTTTCTATGATGAACACACATGTAAAAGGCATGTATTATGCATATGAGAGAAAAGTGAGGGGGAAAAAAGATGTGTGTGCGTATGTGTGGGGAAGTGGGCAGGACAAGTGAGGAGGAGGATGGATGATCCAAGCTGCAGGGCTCCTGAGGGCAGCCTCAGAGGAAGGAAAAAGTCAGGGAATCCTGCACTCTGTGCTGTGCACAAAATCTCTCCCATATCAAAAAAGGAGTCATTTAGCCAAAGGTGGACTAATCGCAGCGGGATTGACTCCACTTATCTAAGCCTAACGTGCTCAGTGCCTCGGCTTCCCTCCTCCCTGCCGCTCCACCAAACTGCTCCCGTCAACACTTCTGATCAGCTCCACGTGGCAAAAACCTCATTCCATTCTCAATCTTCTCCTTGTGTCACAGGTCAGTGCCACGGGACACAGCTGGTCACTTCTCCTTGTTGAAATGCCTTCTCCCGTGGCCGCAGGACTCTCGTGATTTCCCTCCTCATACACTGGCTCCTCTTCACCTCCCTGGTCTCTCAGCACAGAAAGCCCCAGAGACGGCTGCGACGTGGACCTCTGACTTGGATCTCTTCCTCATCTGTCTGAACTCAGTCCCCAGCAATGAGAAAATAAGAAAAACTCTCATCTGCCCAGACCTCTCTCCTGACTCTTAACACCATCTATTTTTATGTCTTACTGACAGCACTACTTAGTGTCAAATAAGTCTTTCGAGCCGATCTTTTCTAAAACTGAGCACTCCCAATGGTTTTTTCAGCCAGTACCCAAATCACTCCAGTCTTTCTCTTTTCACTTTAATGGCAAGTCTATTCTTCGGACTGTTCATCTCAAACCTGGGAAGCGTTTTTAACTCTAAGCTTCCTTGTATGCCTCTCGTCCAATGCATCAACAAATCTGGCACCTTTCTTCACCATACACACAGAGGCACTGCCCTTCTCTCCACCTCCCCTAGCCTACACCACCATCACCACAATAAGTCAAACCAGATGCATGTGTCTTCCTTGACCCTTACAGTCTACTCTCAACACACTGGCCCGAGAAAAGCCATGATAATGAAAACCACATCACTTCCCATGTCACTCAAAGGACAAACCAAAGTCACCACATGCCCACGAGTCCCTTCATGAGCTAAGACATATCTGTCCAATTTGTCTCTGACTGCCCCCGCCGCACCTTCTCTTCCAACATACCTGACCTTGGTACTGCCTCAGCCCAGACGGCTCCTCCTCCAAGTAGAAAGGTGGCTTGCTTTCATCTCATGCCAACATCACCCTTCCTGACAGCCCGATTGAGTCCCTCCTCCTTGCTCCCTTAGTTTTTGTCCACCGCAGGGGTCCTCAAACTACGGCCCATGGACCACATGCAGCCCGCTGAGGACATTTATCCGGCCCACTGCGTGTTTTTGCCACAGGTACCTGTCCTGCTTAGCAGCCAACTTGTCTGGGCCACAGTGCGCATGTGTGGAATGCTCTGGAGCACTCTCCAACTCCCCTCATTCTCTCAACTCCTCCTCTCAGTCTCGGGTGAGACTGAAACTTGTGATCAGAAGAGTCACGAGCTTGCCTGTGCAGAGCCTGCTGCTGCCTAAGGACTGAGGTAAGAACAAGTTAGGAGGTCTTTTTTTGGCAGATAGGGGGTACCTTTTTTTCATTTTAAATATTGTATTTGTTCCCCCCCCCCTGTTTTTTTTTTTGCAGTTTTTGGCCAGGGCTGGGTTTGAACCCACCACCTTTGGTATATGGGACTAAAACCCTACTCCTTTGAACCACAGGCGCTGCCCCCATTTTGTTTTTTTACTTCAAAATAAGGTATGTGCAGTGTGCATAGGAATTTGTTTATAGTTTTTTTTATAGTCTGGCCCTCAGATGGTCTGAGGGACAGTGAACTGGCCCCTTGTTTAAAAAGTTTGAGGCCCCTTGGTCCATGGTTTTCCTCACCACCAGAAATGTTAAGTATCCTGCTCCTCTCAGTAAAAAATAAGCTCTAAGAGGGGCAAGAACTTCTGTCTATTTTGTCAACTGCTAAATCCCCAATACCTAAAACAGGGCCTGGCACACTATATATGTTTTTCTATTAATAATTAAATTAACAATTAAGTTATTATTTACTAACATATGGTTTTTCACTTATGAGAATTTGTCTTTATTATCTATGAATATGTCATTAAAATTTATTAAAACAATAACTTAAATTAATAATTAGTATAACATCTCATTAAGAACTGGGGCACTCTGAGCCCCAGGTTTGCCTTATAGTGGAGCGCCGGGAGATAAAACTTCTTTTGGACACTGGAGCAACCTTTTCTGTACTTTTCTCTAGCCTTGGTCTTTTATCCACCAAATCCATAACTATACAGGGGGTGTCTGGAAAGCCAGTTACCAAATTTTTCTCCTAGCCTTTAAGCTGCAATTGGAATGACTTGCTCTCTCATGCCTCCCTAATCATGCCTGAAAATGCTGCTCCCCTTTTGGGGAGGGACATACTAACTAGAACAGGAACTTTTCCCTCCTGGAGATCTAGTCATGTTCAAAACTCTTCCCTCTAATTTACCTTCCCTAACTTGGCAAGTCCCCTTTCCTGTTATCTTGTCTTCTTCTACAGCTATTAAAGTTATAGGAGTCAATTCCTGCATACATCATTCACGAGTAAAATCCTGGAACCCTCCATCTTCAAAGGAGGCAGACAGTGAAGACAGCCAACCACAGACCACCTACACTTGTGAGCCAAAAGGAAGTTTGAAGTTATTATTCAGGAAACAGCAAAAAAAATTTCCTAATATGGTTTTCTTTTAGCATCACTGAATGCTAAAAGACCTGATGCTGCTCTACCTTTGCCTATTGCTGATTATACTAATGAGATTTGTGTTTTCCAGAAATGTCATCAAGCCACACACAATTAAAATGGTTCCAGTCCATGAACCCTTGTATCACTCTCCCTCCGGAGAAACCCTAACTGCCCCCTTCTATCATCGCCCGATTCAGCAGGAAGCAGTTAAATCAAGTCTTTGCCCCTTTCCCTAACAGCAGTTGGGGTTTCTACTCAGAGAGGGAGAATTGATGCAGGACATTTGGTGCCCTGGCCAGCTCAGCAGACCTGCCACCTCCTTCTTGGTGGTGTCGGTGCTGCGGCAGCCAGCTGAAGAACTAGCGGGCTCGATAACTGGCAAGGAGGGGGACCTCCAATCCCCACCGGAGGCTCCAATAGCCAAAAAGTCCGGACAACTGCTGAGGAGTCACCTGTACCTTGGTGTCTCCTTCACTTTGCACTTGGGACTAAATGTGGAACCCCCTTTCCCTATGCCTAGGTCAGTTTCATGTGAATTTCCTGGGCCTCAATTCCATGAATGGACTGTGTCCATTCATTGATGCATTCATTCACTTTGCCCCGGAGGGGACTGTGTTCGTTCATTGATACATTCATTCACCTT
>CAUYON010182742.1:0-16253 GCA_963573935.1 Arctocebus calabarensis | reverse complement strand
CAAATGTCTTTGTGGTAAAATATTTTTTGTTTTTCTGGGTAAATAACTAGTAAAAGCTATTGTTAAAAAGCCTAAAAACAGCCTGGGCATGGTGGCTCACGCCTGTAATCCTAGCACTCTGGGTGGCCAGGACAGGTACATTGCTTGAGCTCACAAGTTCAAGATCAGCCTGAGCAAGAGCAAGATGCTGTCTCTAAAAATAGCCAGCCATTGTGACAGGCACCTGTAGTCCCAATCACTTGGGAGGGTGAGGCAAGAGAAATCACTGGAGCCCAGGAGTTTGAAGTTGCTGTGAGCTGGGACACAATAGCACCCTACTGAGAGCAATAAAATGAGACTCTGTCTCTAAATAAATAAATAGCCAAAAAACAATACACATAGGCACTAGTATAGTATGGATACGGTAAAAAGGCAACACTTATACACTGTTGATGGGAATGTAAAGTAGTTCAATCTCTATGGAAAATAGTATTGTGATTTCTCAAAGAACTAAAAGGAGATCTACTATATGATCCAGAAATCCCACTATTGGGCACCTACAAAGGAAAAGAAGTCATTATATCACTCATTATATGTACTCATATGTTTACCACAGATCAAGTCATAATTGCAAAGATATGGAATCAACCTCAGTCTCCCCTAACCTTTGAGTGGAGTACTACTCGACAATAAGAAATAATGAAATGATGTCTTTTGCAGTAAGTTGGGTGGAATTGGAAGCTCCAAATGTAGGAAGTCAGGAGGGGATAAGGGATGAAAATTACTTATTGGGTACAACGTGTACCATTCAGGTGATAGATATGCTAAAAAGCCCAGATCTTACCATTATCTAATATATCCATGGAACAAAAATGAACTCCCCCCCCCAAATACATTGAAAGCTTTTTGCAAAATCACTATGCCAAAGATTCTCTTATATGCCTGGCTCCCCAGTCCTGCTTGCTTCAATTTCAGACTTACAACTTTTCCTTCCCTTTTCATATATTGTGTTTGCCTGATCAAATCTAATCTCTCGAGAGACACAAATGAAACATAAAGTGAAATGAAAAAAGAAACATTGCTAAAAACAGGCATTCATCTATTATATGTTCAATGGACTAAAAGCGAGTAATAATTGTGAAAGATTTAGAACAGAAAACAAAGAAACAAAGAACCCTTATATTTCCTCACTCTCTCTAGCCATACCATTCAAGTCTTCTTCCTGTTCACCACATTTCATGGACAAATACACTTGACCACACCTTCTAGCGTTGCTCAATATTAGCTTGAGTGAAAGAATCTGACGCAAACTGAAGGAGGAGTGCTCACTGCCTTCTACCCATCACTGGATACATAGCCATCCAAGCCCGCAACATTCCAGAACACAGCTGGAAAGATGAGACAATCACATCAGCTGTCCCTGCTGGGGCTCTTACTGTTTTCTCTTATCCCAAGCCAACTATGCAAGACCTGTGGTGAGTAAGTTTGAAGCTAAAATTACTCTAGTGTGATAGTCTTACTGAAGGCTGTTCACAGGGGACGCTGTGTACAGTTACTTGGGAAAGATCCTATTTCAATTCCATATGTGATTTGACCCTGTGAGTGATGGAAAGGGTGGCAAATGGTGAGGAAAGTCCCACCACAACGTAGGTTGTTTCGAGAGGAATCACAGAGTATGTATTAACTTGCCTGCCTGCTCTCTTTATGTTCAGAGCCTCTTAGCACAGCATGCTTACACAAATAACTGTCTATTCTTATTAATTTCCAATGATAGAAACTTCATGATCCCAGAAACTTTTCAAGTTCATGAAAGAAGAGGCCAAGCGCCTGGCTCATGCCTGTAATCCTAGCACTTTGGGAGGCTGAGGCATGTGGATTGCTTGAGCTGGGGAGTTCAAAGCTAGCCTGAGCCAAAGCAAGACCTCCTCTGTAAAAGACATCCATGCATGAGGCAGTCGCCTGAAGTCCCAGCTACTTGGGAAGCTGAGGCAAGAGGATTATTTGTGCCCAAGAGTTTGAGGTTGCCGTGAACTGTGATGCCACAGCATTCTACGGAGGGTAGCAAAGTGAGACTCTGTCTTAAAAAAAAAAAAATTGATCCTTTGGTTTAAATATGCAACCTATTTTCCTGAAGTTCAACCCATGATTTTTGGGTTAACCACTTTTAACTACATAGAAAAAAAATTAATCACCTCCCTTTAACTTTTCCCAAGGAGATATAGGTAAAAGTCTCATCATCTCTCCTCTGAGTGTTAGCTCTAGAGATTGTGTGGTTCTATTAAAGACTAGTAAGGACACCTGGGTACAGGTCTACTTTAAGCTCTTAGTTGTTGAATGACCCAATATTTCTGAATTTCTTTACTCTCATCCATAAATGGAAGATAATGAGGGGAGGGTATTGAAGCAAAGATGAGTCCGATGTAGCTCTCTAATGTATGATTTCCCATTTGTGAGAATTTACTCTGGAATTGAGTTTCAAACCAGCCCAAAGATGATTAGGTGGTACCATCTGTGGTTACATCTATTTTGAGCTCTGTAGCAAGTAAGAAGAGATCAGAAAACAAAGTTGTATTCATAAAGTAAAAGCAGAGAAGCTGCCAACTCTAATTTTTCTTCCTGGCCTGACATTTCTCCTATTGGAGAAGAAGAACAGAAGATCTTTATAGCGGCTTTGAAGTTCAATTTATTGTACAAAATAATTAAATTTATCTTTAGTGGTCAAGGAAGCTGATTTGAGTTGTTGACCAGGAACTGAAAAGCCTGTCTCAGAGCCAGAAAATCTGCTGAACAGGATGCTTCCACAAAATCTCAGAGAGACAATTCACAATTGTCCCATTGTGCTTGCAAAAAACCATGACCTCCCTACAATCACTCCATTTAGATCCTCTTGACTCTTTCTTTCAGAGTGAAAAAAAAAATGGGTAATCACATTTCCTAGCTTCTCAGGTCTATTGATAAAAATTCCAGTTGATTGCAAATAATAATAGATATAGCATTTTATAGTTTATTAAATGATTACTTGTCCATTATCTGGAAGGCAGGTGTTAATATCCATAATTTTAAAATGAGGAAATGAGAGATTAGAAAAGTTTCATAATTTATTCACACCATAAGTCAAGAGGCACAGAGTATAGCCACGCTCTGACTGAATAAATCCAAGACTCATATTCTTCTTACAATCTAGAAGTGAATAGATTTCAAACGAAGTATGTTGAGAAATTGTCCTGTGTTTCACGTGGCAACTAATTCTTTTTATTCTCTGCTAGTTCTTTGAGGGATCTGGATTTTCTTTTTACTCCCACAGTATAATTGAATTCCCTCAATTCCTGGAATTTAGACATGTTGTAAATCAAAAGTAAGAGATGAGCACATTCAAGGGTGTCTAATGCTGAATAATTAATTATCTTAATGCTTGGCCAATTTGACAACCAAACAGTGAAGTTTGGGGGTCAGTCACCAGCGTAAAATAGGATTTTTTCCCTGCATTTCCTCAACATTAAATCAACTGATTTTAAAGAAGAGAACTGAATCCAGAAGGTAGAAAGTACTTCTGACTGGAAGGCAGATGTGTATTCTAGTTTCAACTAAGCCTCCAATTACAGAGTTTCTTTAAGAATACGCTGTCTGTAGGCCTGTTTTACAAAACTAGAGAATGGTACTATAACCCTGAGTAAGACCGATATTCTGCCAGTACACAATGGTGAGGCTGTACCAGTTGTTAACATTTTCTTACTGGTTATTAAAAAAGTAATGTCTGGCATGGGGCCGAGGGTTCCAGATTCACCTTTGTATTACCTTTGTATTATTCCACCAACACAGTCACTGGCCACTGGATTGGTCTAGGTCTGTCCCATGCCTATTCTTTTTTTTTTTTCAGTTTTGGCCGGGTTCAAACCCACCACCACCCCCACACACCCCACCCCGCATGTGGGGCCAGCGCCCTACTCCTTGAGCCACAGGCGCTGCCCCCCATGCCTATTCTTAAATATTTTAATGCCTCTGCTCCAAGTCTTAGTATTTTCTGAGTGTGTGTTTTATTTCTTCTCTGCTACAGAAGTAAGTGAAGAAAACTACTCCTGTCTAACACCTTTGTTGCGCACAATGAACAAATCAAAATATGCCAGGGAAACAGAGGCTGCAAATGTCCTGTTGTCCCAGAGACTGGTTGGGATCGTGGACCCAGCCATAAGGCAAAACTTCCTTCAACAAGTCAAATCCAATATGCAACAGAATGGTAAGTGCCTGTGTTCTCAGGAAGATTAAGGAAAATATTTACCTATGAGAAAGATCGTCACTAATGAATCCTAAAAATTATGTGCCCAGAGTATCCCTGGCTCCATCTATCCTAGATGTATAAAATTTGAAATGGCAGAAAGGTGCCTCCAAATACCAATCGTCTGCCACTCCCTTTTGAGATAGGTCTTGCTACTTTGGGTCCTAAAGACCATTTTGCTTCAAGAATCCACAAGGAAAAGCTATGGGCTTTTATCTGTTAATACTGTTCTATAAGCTAGCTCAGTTCTCACCCACACAGGGATAAGGGCCATAACTAGGAAAGGTGACAGGAGAGAGCAAACCAAGAAGCAGTAAAAATTTGGAATGGGTTTGAGTCCAGGGTCAGCCTTGAGCCAGTCATGTCAATACTGAACCTGAGATTTCTTATTAATATAAGGGGGAAATGCAAACACCTTACCTACCTAATAATATCATTGTAAAAATTGTGAGAAGCCTGAGAGTTTTGATATTTATAATGCAAAACATAAAAATCAAATTGTTTCTATCCTGGCAAGGTGGTATCACACAGAGAAAAAAAAATACCAAGGTCTTTTTTAAAATTTCAGAATATTTCAGGGATACACACAGTTTCGTTACTTATGTGCTTTTGTCCATGTTAAATCAAAGTTCTAATTGTGCCCTTCACCCAGAAGGTTGCACTGTACCTGTCAGGTGCGAATTTACCCTACCCTTCCCACTCTCATCAAGGTCTTGTTATTTATCTTTTTACTTTCTTTCTTTATTTTTAATAAGAATTTCACAATTCCAAAAGATTCCATGATTTCATGAAAAAGACTACGATCTGTATAAAGACTGAATTTATATAGTACTGCTATAAATGGCTGTGCTTTGGGGGTAAAGGAGAGAAGAATAAAATGTTGGTGCAGTCATACACCACATAATGATGGGCTGCCTATATGACGGTGGGCCCATGAGGTTATTATACTATATCTTTACTGTACCTGTTCAATTTTTGGATATTTTTAGATATACAAATATTTACTATTGTGTTACAATTGCCTACAATATTCAGCATAGTAATATTGTGTACCAGTTCCTATGACTGTGTAGAGTGAGATGGAATAAAGTGACAGGCAACATGAACAGCAGGGACAACAGGAGGCCAGAAGCATCATTAGCATGCACCTTGTTAAGCTTGAATACTTTTCTTTTCAGTGTCAAATTTAACCTCAGGACAGCTTGCCGTGATTGTAATGGCATTGGGAGCATGCCATACCGAAGATGAAAAGGTTATATATGACTACCACCTGATTGGCCAGCTAGAAAATAAATTCCGTGCAGAAATCGAAAATATGGGTAAGAAGCAAATGTTTAGAGACCCTAGACAATCTTGTCTTCTCGTCCCATGATTCAGAACTGTCTGAAGTTCCCTCCACTCTTTTCTCCTCTTCATCTCATTATCCCAGTTCACTTCACAGGCCACTCTGCTTGCTTATTTCTGAATACATCATGATTTTTCATTTTAAATATGTTCAACTGATTGCTGACCCCACGTCACGTACTGCTTTACATATGATGGCAGACAGACACATGCACGCATCGCATTCTCTGATCCTCCAGGAACTTGGCTTTTAGACAAAGAAAGAATTACACCAGAACAGCTGCATAATGAGGGACACTGTGTCTTAAGTACCAAAGCATCCAGGGCTGGCACAAGAGATAAAGACGGCCAAAGTACTTTATTACTAGGAAGAACAAGTCGACCATGGTGGGCCGCTAGTGAGGTACATTGGATTTATTTCTACTCCCATTTTTTTTTTCTTCATATAGTCCTTCTGATGCTCTCTTCCTTTGAAATGACCTTCAACTTCAACTCCGACTTAGATTTCCGACACCTTACTGCTGAAAGTGCAAGAGGGTTGGAGGTGAAAAACCTGGGTTTTGGTCATAGCTCTGTAACTACCTAAATTTCTGGATAGCATCTTAATCTCTTGAGGGCTGGGTCCCTTCAGTTATAAAATGAAAGGAGTTGAATAGACTTTAAATGTCTTTTAAAACATTTAGTCAGGTGTGCTGATTCTATGGGTGATTTCCCCCTGTCTTTATTTATTTATTTAGAGGCAGAGTCCCACCCGTTCTTTTATTTATTTATTTAGTTAGTTATTTAGAGACAGAGTCCCACTCTGTTGCCCAGGCTAGAGTGCTGTGCCATCAGCCTAGCTCACAGCAACCTCAAACTCCGAGAATCAAGCAATTTTCCCGCCTCAGCCTCCCCCATAGGTGGGACTACAGGTGCCCTCCACAATCTCCAGCTAATTATTTCTATTTTTAGTAGAAAGGGGTTCCCGCTCTTACTCAGGCTGGTCTCAAACACCTGAGCTCAAGAGATCTTCCCACTTCGGCCTCTTGGAGTGCTAAGATTACAGGCACAAGACTTCTATTACTCACCTCTCCCTAAATGTGGAGAAATGGAAATCATGTAAGTAGGAATAGATGGAAAATGTTTTATTTCAGTGCCCCTTCCTTGAGAAAGGTATTTCTACTTTTTGCCAGGAGCACACGGTGGCAATCCTCTGACTAACTACTACCAGCTCAGCCAGAATCTGCTGGCCTTGTGTCTGTTTAACGGGAGCTACTCAGTCCCCGAAGTCGCTGAACTCTTCTCTCCTGAAAATAAAAACTACTATTTGAGTGGCCAGTTCTCCGTAGGTAAGTCACTAAATCCACCTCCCATGGTACAAAGGACATGGTCATGAGCACGTCTTGCCCTTAGGGTTTTTCTGCCAGTAAGTAATTGGATTTTTTTTTTCTTTGTCTCTTTTCTTCACCCTAGTCCCCTCAAAAGAAAATTTTCTTTTGGATAAGAATGGATAATGGGTGGCCTTTAAGCCTCTTTCTAGATGTGTGGTATGAAAGGAAGAGCCATAGGGGTGGGGAACTTGTTGCCTTCTAGATGCTTAACTATGACCTTTTCATGGAATCTATATTTTACAGAACGCATCCTTTCATTAAAAGGGGTGCACCTGAGAAAGATGAAGCTCTACTTGCCTCCTTTGGTGCTTAAAAGAGAACCATCTTGAAATCAAAAGGCCACATGTTTCCCCCTTGAGTTAAACAAGCAGTGCCCAGGTTAAGAATGAACTAGGTTTATTTTTAAGTTAAATTTGTATGTAAGTTGAAACAGGTACATTTACCGATTACCTGTTATAACCCCCATTTGTAAGTGCAAGTTGTTCATAAGTTGGATGGTCATAACTCAGGGAATGCCTGTATAGCCAACACATATTAATTCTTGATCCTAATTTGTAAAATGAGGAAAACAGATGAGAATATTCATATAAAACATTTTAGGAAGTGTTAAATTGTAGAGGAAGGAAATACAGTGGAATTTGTTTATCTTAACATTTCATCTTTCTCTAATTTATACAGAAAATTTTAATGTGTGGAGTTGAATTGAAAACATGCAACTTCGCCAGTGACAAATTCTAACATTTTACACAATAAATTGTTTATTCACCTTGAAGAAGAACCAGAAATTTTTTACTGTGTCAGTTTCAAAATCCAAAAAGAAGTCTCCAGACAGCTCAGCCCCTATGACTCCAAATACACAAGCTCATCTTTCTCCAAGAAGATACACGAAGATGAGCATTCAGTATTCCTAGACAGCAAGGAGAATGTGAGACTTCTGAGACCCCTTTTCCTGTGAGAGAGGGAAGGCACCACACTAATGGACACAGGAGACACCAAGTATCAAGCCAGAAAAATAACCCTTACCCTACCTTCCCCCAATCTCTTGACTTATCCTCTCCCTTAAGGAGGTTTACTGAGTAAAAATTCTGTTAAGTACTGTATTTCTTTGTTTGAGACAGAGTCTCACTTTGTCACCCTCGGTAGAGTGCTGTGGCGTCACAGCTCACAGCTACCTCTAACTCTTGGGCTCAAGAGATTCTCTTGCCTCAGCCTCCTGAGTAGCTCGGACTACAGTTGCCCACCACAATGCCCAGCTATTTTTAGAGTCAGAGGTCTTACTGTGGCTCAGGCTGGTCTTGAACTGTGAACTCAGGCAATCCACTCATGTTGGTGTTAAGTACTATTTTTTAATGAATATAAGGGAACTCTTGAGAGCCCTACAAAGACGTATTTCATTTTGTCTGGTACATCATCCTAGGTTTCTTAATTCCTTTACCAATATGACTGAAAAATAGAGAAAGACAGAAAAAGTGAGAGGAATTAGGATGAAAAAAAGAAAGAAGAATGTTCATGTGTACCCACCTACAAATCTGGAGGTGTTTTTATGACCACGGTTTGAAATACTAAGTATGAGGAACCTGGTCACTCAACACAGGGCAAGAATTTTGAAACATTTAAGTGCTTAGTTCTGGAGCAATGATTGTTGCATCTTGAAATCATTCTCTCCCATCATCAGTTAGCATGATCAATCATCCCAATTTTTCCAGATCTTTTCTACTTTTAGCCCTGAAGTTTTTCAGCTGAGGACAGACTCAGATGGTTGGTCACCCTATCAGCAATGTTTTGTGTCCTGACAGATACTGGTGCAATGGCCGTCTTGGCTCTGACCTGTGTGAAAAGGGAACTGATGAATGGGCAGATCAAAGCAGATGAGAAGGCTTTAGAGAGAATCAGTAATAATGCAGAGTCACTGGTAAAGAAGATTCTGTCTGAGAAAAAAGAAAATGGTCTCATTGGAAATGTATTTAGTACAGGAGAAGCTATGCAGGTGAGTCAGAGGGGAGTCACAGAGGAAAGCAGCATCTTTGTCCTCTCCTATTACCCATTCTATGCTTCCTATACTAACTCTGATTTTACTCAAAGGACTCCCCTCCCCTGCCTGAAATGTACTCTTCCTACCTGCAACATTTACCTTCACGCACCCAATGCTTCTGTGAAGTTTTTCCTAATTACAATTTCTGTAGGAAATTCTAGTCTACTACAACTTATCTTGTTCTATTCCATGCAATTTTACACTCTACCATATACAATAGTCCCTCTCATCCATAGTTTTGCTTTTCAGTTTCAATTATTCAATCGTGGTGTGAAACTATTAAGTAGAAAATTCAGAAGTGAACATCTCACATTTTAAATTGTGTGTCATTCTGAGTAGTGTGATAAACCCTCACGCCTTCCTGCTCTATTCCACCTGGGATGTGAATCATCCCTTATTCCAGTGGGTTCACACTGTCCACACCCCACACCTCTGAGTCGCTCAGTAGTTGTTGTGGTTATCCGATCGACTGTCACCATCACCCTTCCATTACTTAACAGCAAGAAAGCACAAGAATAGTGATGCGGCAGTGGGTTGTTATCATTGTTCTATTTTATTATTGTTGTGGTTAATTTTTTACTGTGACTAATTAATAAATTAAACTTTATCATAGGAATGTATGAGTAGGAAAAACAGTACATTTAAGGGTTAACACATTCACAGTGTCAAACCTCTCTTGCAGATAAGAGGGGACTACTGTGTTACCTCCATTTCCTAGATTAGGAATGTGAGTTACAGAGTTACTAGGCTAATATTACAAAACCAGAAAATTGTGCAAAATGGAGATAGGACCCAGGAAGTAGTTCTCAAAACTTATGCTCAATACTTACACTGTAACTACAATGCATACATTTCTTGAGGTCAGGGACTTTATTCCTGCAATCATTCATTGATTTACACAACTCTAAGGGGTCACAGTGTATGGCACACCTCTTGGAGGTGGAACACAATTCTAAGAGGGACTTTATTTAACAAATGTGATCAGTGCAACCTAATTCTTTGTACCCTCAATGAATCCCAAACAACAACAACAAAAAAAGTCCAAAAAAAAAAGAGAGAGAGATGCAAAGCCACAAAAGAACATCACGCCACAAATGGGTGGGCAGGCAAAAAATGTATGCACAATTTAAGAGATCTTGTTGGAAGTAAAATTGATCATTCACAAAAAGTGGACAAATTGAGGTAAAATGTATGCATGTAGCACGTCTAAGTACACTTGACCAGTAAAGGTACCTTCCATTCAACTTCAAAAAGCAATACATAGAAAACACCTCTTAAAATGTTCTTCAGAAGGTGCGTCAAAAATGTATACACATGCTGGTTTGGTGTGGCCAGAATAGGGTCCTTGGGAAACATCACAGAATGAAGCTGGTGATGTAAGCAGAGATTGAATTGTAAGGTTATTTGTATTGTTGTTGTTACTAATTATATTGTTGTTTGCCTTGGCCAAGTTGGAACTTGATATAAAGCAGTGGTTTCCCATTTGGGCTGCACATTTGAATCACCTAAAGGAGCTTTTAGACAACACAATCATCCAGGCTCCACACCAGCCACTTAAATCAGAAATTCAGAGGTGGAACGTGAGCCATGGTCTTATTTAAAAGCCCTGCAGGTGATACTAATTCACAGCAGGTTTGCAAGTCCCTTGCCCACAATATAATCAGTTTTGCTTTTTTCTTAACATCCCACAAATGCTTGTTGATTATTCAGTTAGCTTTAAGAACCCCAAGAAATGATGAAAAGAGTGATAGTCTGTCCCTGGGAAATTGCAGAACAGAACATTAAAGTCCCACTACTTTAGTTTTTGTTTTGCTCATTCTAATACCCTCCTGATTTTTGCTACTTGATAATTCTGCCTTTTCAATGAGCATTATACTACCTGTGCTTACATTATGCTAACTATGCTATAAGTTTCAACAAATTATTAGACTCCCCATTGTCAATAATCAGACACATCTCCCCCATATTCAGTCTGGTCCAGCTTCCTTCTTCAGCTTCTTCTTTCACAATTCTCCTAGACCAGGGGGAATCCTCTGAGGCTTTTGCTAAAATGCAGATACTCTAATCACTACCCTCTGAGTGCCGAGCTCCCTCCTCCTTTTGCCTACCAAAATTCTATCACACTACTCAAGGCCTACCTCAATTACTCTCTTCTCCATGAAGCTTTTCCTCAGCCTCACTCAATGTTTATGAGTTCCTCACCTCTTTTGAAAGGCCTGCCATGAGATGCTTCTCTTAGGACATTCATCTTAGGGCCCCTTTTACAGTAGTGTGTCAACAATACCCATTGAGTTCCTTCCTCCTGTCTGACAGGTATTTTTCCAGTGTTGGGATGCAGGAGTGAATATGGCAGAGAAAGTCTGTTCTCATCAGAGCTCCTACAGGTTGTTATTAAGCAGCTCCCCAACTCCCCCCCCAACTAGTAAGATAGCTGAGTTATGTAAAGTGCCTCCTATGTAGTAAATGTTCAATAAATTCTGCATTACTGTATTAGTTAGATGTAGGCTTCCTCTTTTTTGAAGATTGGAAATATCTCTCTCTCTCATCTCTCTCTCTCTCTCTCTCTCTCTCTCTCTCTCCCCCCAGGCCCTTTTTGTGTCATCAGACTATTACCAAGAAAGTCAATGGAATTGCCAAGAAACTCTGGACACAGTGCTTAAGGAAATTTCTCAAGGAGCATTTAGTATTCCAATTGCCGCAGCCCAGATCTTACCTCCCATGATGGGAAAGACCTACTTGGATGTTAACTCTTGTGTCTCTAGTTCAGGTAAAAAATCTAAATAACAGACCATTTTGCCTTTCACCATAATAGCCAAAGCATGCAATGATTTAGGTGTCCTTGCGGACTAACAGTAACCAGAAAAACCTCTAAAACATAACAGTGCCCAGACAGAATTTGTGTCATCACCTGAGGACTCGTTCTTAACTGGCTGCCAGACATCACTGGAGGTTTCAAACACTGATAAACAAGGCACACTTGAATAAGTCATGTCTATCTCCAAAAGTGTATTTCCTAGTTGTTGGGTCTCGAGAGATCCAAGCCTCATTCCCATCCTAAACAAAGTATAGAGAGGATCCTTTCTGTGACTCTGACCTTCTGTTATCCATGGTGAGTAATACATCAGGGAAATAAGAGATGGGCATGGAAGGAATGTGGCGGTACTCTTCAAAAATCATAGCATGAGCCATTTATTCACATCAATGATTTTGCAACATGTATGTCTACATATTGCTGGTTCTGCCACTTAGTGTCTGAGGGGCTGTGGGCAAATTGTATAACCTCTAAGCTTGTTTTCTACTGTAAAAAAAATAGGAATGATGCCTATCTAACATAGGTTTTTGCAAGGAGTGAATGACATAATCTATGTAACATGACTAGTACATCTCCTGTACTAGTTTTTAGTAAGTGTTAAGAAAGGAAAAGGATGAAAAAAGCAAGCATTATTGTATGCCTGAACCAAAGCTGGAAAAACAAAACAAAACAATTGAGATCTGTGAGAAATGGGAATTGGGGCAAATGAATTGCTTAAGCTGGAATTTAAACCAAATGCCTCCCTTCACCAGCTGGCGAGATTCTGTGTTTAGTTGCTGTTTTAGTTACGTGAGAGATCTACCTCTTAATGGATGATACCTGCTCCTTGTATCAATCAAATCTGTCTTTACATAAAGGAAAAGAGCCCTAGGAGGGGAGATGAATAGGTGTACGATCTCTAACAAATTTTCATTATTCAAATGTTGCTTTTGGCTTTTCTGTCTCCTCTAGGTAACCTTACCATTCCCACTTCTGTGCCTATAATGGTGACAACTCCTAACTCACCCTCTTATATCTCAGTCAATTACTCTGTGAGAATCAATGAAACATATTTCACCAATGTCACTGTGCCAAAAGGTTCTGTCTTCCTAGATGTGATGAAGGAAGCTCAGAAAGAGAACAAGACACTATTCGGGTATGTGTCCCTAACCTAAGGTTAAGGTGTTTGTTCACGTTGTCTCTAAAGACTCAGTAAGAATATCTGTACCCAAACCCTAAGCACATTTAAAGCCCTTCTGGGTCAAAGCCTTTGCTAGCCAGCCCCATCTCACATTGGGAATTTTAAAGAGGAGATGAGATATTTCATCTTCTAGCATATAATAGGCAATAAATTAATGTTCATTTAATGGATTAACAATTCCCAGAGTTTTTTCTTATTTCAGAAAACTCCTTCAATAAGCAGAACCTGTTAAGTCAGACATTTTTGTTTTGCAACCATGGTTCTAAACTGTTTTTGAATCACTAACTCCTTTGAAAATCAGGTGAATGGTGTTTGCTTCGGCAGCACATATTCTAAAATTGGAATGATACGGAGAAGATTAGCATGGCCCCTGCACAAGGATGATATGCAAAGTCATAAAGCGTTCCATATTTTAAAAAGAAAGAAAGAAAGAAAATCAGATGAATGCAATGAATGCTCATTCCAGAAAAATGAACATACAAAGAAAATCTAGCATTTAAATTGGGGGTTTCACAGATGCCCTTAAACCTCTCCATACTCCTCTTTTGGGAAATTCACGGACCCCTAAATTCAGGTTCCTTGGCCTAGGAGGTCAAATACTAAATGATACTCTGAAAAGTACCATCGAGTTGCCTTCTATCTAGTTGACATGTATTATGTTCAACAACATGGTGTAGATTCTGTAAAGAAAGAATAATGGACATTATTGGAATAATGTCCTGACATATCTGTCTATATACATACATATGTAATGTAAAATATATTTGAAAGGCTGCCTCCAAGGGCTTCTGGGAATATACAGAAATAGAACTAAGAAATATGAATCAGTCACTCTTTAACAAACACAACATGAAATATCAGATTATTCTTTCTTGTTGCTCTTTCCTAAGAGAAAACCTACCAACTTACAGTATGTCTAGGACTTGAAGTTAGCACTTTCTATCACTGCATGAATATCTTCAACAGCTGCTACCTTGGGGTAGAAAGTTGAAGTTATTGACCTAAAAGTGCCTAGTATAGCCAGAATTGGGGCAGAAACCGTGGACGTCATTTCTCTAATTTAGCATGCACAGTGCCAGCACCAGAATTATCTGGAATGTTCATAAATCATGCAGATTCCTGGGCCTCAGCCGTGACCTAAAAATCAAAGCATCTGAGGAGAGGGCCAGGAAATCTGCATTTTTGTAATGTCATTAAGCAATTCTTAGATTCATTGGAGTGTGAGAAATGATCACATAGGCTCTCTTCCAAAAATTCTGAGTCCCTGTAACTCCTTGTCCTTCCCCCACAGTTTCACAATGGAGGAGAGCCAATGGGGCCCCTACATCACCTCTGTTCAGGGCCTAAGGGCCAACAATAATGACAGAACCTACTGGCAGCTTCTGAATGGAGGCAAACCACTGAGCCAAGGTAAGGGAGAGATATGCCACAAAGACCCCCAGAGTGAAAACGCCCACGTGTTCAGGCATGCAAGAGCATGTGCTTTTGTGGGGAGGGGGACGAGTGGTTGGGAGAAAGCATGTCCAGTATTTGGTGACTGAGTGGTCAAATCATTTGAACCAGTTTTCGTTCTTCCTTTCCAGGAGCTGGTAATTACGTTGTCCACGAAGGAGACAATTTGCAGGTTCGTTGGAGCAAATACTAATAAGCCCAAGCCTCAGTTGGAGAGAATCCTTTTGCAGTGGAATTCCATCCACAAATTGGCCTCCTGCATTCCTTTTCACTTATCCTAATCCCAATAGGAGGGCAATAACCTCCTCTTTTCTCCCCACATGTTCAATGAAAGCTCAACAGCTATACAAAGAGTGTGTTCTACGCAGTTCATTTTTTTAAGGATTTTAGAAGTTAGTAGAGTTAAGATCACTTCAGTAAGAAGTAAAGTGAAAAGAGATTAGACCACAGGTCTAATTAGTGGGATTCTACTCAAGGTTTCTCCACTATGTGGGTGACCTTGAGCAAGTGAGTAAAATGGAGCTATGGCTCTCAGTCTAAAGTTGCAGCCCCAGAAAGTCCACAGGGAAACTGAATCCTCTGAGACTCAGATGCAAGAGAGGAACCCAGTGCTCAGACTGACTTTAGACAGGTGGTGGATGGAGAGAAACATGTTGCTCAGAAGAAAGGGGGAGATAGGAGATTTATACATGAAGTCAGTCCATATTTTGAGAAGCAAAACCATCTCCTCCCCTCAACTGTCTCCCTTGTTCTTCTCCCATATTTATTTTCCTCTTCTTTCCAATAAAATCACCCTGATATTCATATCATCCAAATAATACATGCAAAAAAATAATTTCCAATGTTTATTTCCATAGAATTCACATTTGAAAAAAAAAAAAGCTGAATTGTGTCTAGGTGGCATGAGGCGGATTACATTTTCTGCTGAGTGCCTGAACCACACACAGATACAGAGGTACCTTGAATATATAAAAGGGCAAAAGACGCTTCATAAGTAAAGCATTTAAATTAATATTTCCCCCCAAAATGCATTAGGGTAGAAGTGGTTAAATTGTTTCAGCAACACCTTCTTCATTACTCCTTCTGTTTTCTTACTGATCGCCTCAGCTCCTCCCCTACACCAGCAACCCTGTCAGTGCCTTCTTCCCCCATACGACTTTCTGGCATGAAGACTTGACTCTCAGTTTGATTCTGCCCTGGCCTTCATTAACCAGGCATGACAGATGCCCTTGTGGCTGGACAGAAATGGATTCTGTTACTTGGGTCTATGTCTCTTCTTAAAAGCTAAGTTAGAGAAACTAGAAGCATGTTAATTACTTTTCCAGGCCCCATGGTGCTGTCAACACAAGGGCCACAGTCAAATCTGTTTGTGAACTATGCAATCTACATGAAATTGAAGGATAGTGGATAAAGGTGACAAATATGCAAAATGCTAGAATTGGCATTACTGTCCAGGAGTAGTGTGATCATAAAATTTATCATCCAGACAGGACACTGTTAAGAACAAAAGCAAAGATGGCTAAAAATTATACTCAATGGTGGTCCCCATAGCTCAGTGGGTAGGGTGCTAGCCACATAAACCCCGGCTGGTGGATTCGAACCTGGCCCAGGCCTGCTAAACAACAAAGACAACTGCAACATAAAAAATAGCCAGGCATCTCAAAGTAGTTTTGAGGGGAGGGGGGAGTATGGGTGGAGGGAGGGCAATTGGTGGGATCACACCTACGGTGCATCTTAGCAGGGTACTGGGGAAACTTATTAAATGTAGAGTATCAATGTCTTTATATAGTGATCAAGAAAATGCCATGAAG
>CAUYON010182741.1:0-38580 GCA_963573935.1 Arctocebus calabarensis | reverse complement strand
ACTTTTTAAGTAAACAAGCTTAGAACTCTCTCCCTTTTTAGAAAGGTACGTCTCTCAACTACAGAAACTTTAAGAGATTATATGTATATGTATCTTCGGGAATATAGAATCTTCTCTAACTTGTACTTTAGGTTCTTTAATATTTTGTGAATTTAAGGATCACTTTAAGGTAATCAAGTCACTCAAGGGACAAAGAGTGAAAGAATAAGATGAATGTAGCAGCTTCAGGGTTTGTTCAAATGAGCCATACCCTATTTTCACATTCTTTACCCCCACAATTCTCATAGGAAATTGCCATAAGGAAAGTCTCAGACACAAACACAAAGATTGATTCTAAAGATGTTTACCAGGGTGTTAGTTATTACAGAAAAACATCAGAAGCTCCTTTATTATCCAATCTCAAGGATATAATGAAATAAAATATGGCACATCCAAATGATGGAACGTTATGCAGCTATTAAAAATGTCATTTCAAAGAATTTGTAAAGATGTGGAGAAGTATTTGTTATATAATATTAAGTGGCAAAAAACAAACCAGTAAACACAGTGAACCACACCCAAGGCCTTGCAGAGTGTCTGGAACACCCGAGAAATATAAAGAATTTTGTTTCAATAAGTAATACACACAATAAGATAGCAGGTCAGTGTTTTAATTAAACATATGCATACATAAGCAAATATAAAGAGAATAGTAAGAGAAAAATACCTACAAGTCATTGGTATTTATCTCTTGGTAATTACATGACACATTGAGTTATTTTCTCCTTCTTTCCTTTTCTCATCTCTAGAGTTCACATTTTACAGTAGATATCTGTCACTGGCATAGTTGGGAGAGAAAAGAAACACTATAAAAACTAAATGCAAAAACAGATGTATAAATGAAACTGTTTTTAAATGGGATTTTAAAAGAGTAATTAGAACACAGCAGCCTGATGATACCAACAAATTCTGGAACCAGAAGGTCATAGACGCTTCTTCCTAAATGAGTGTCCCAAGTTAGACCAAAATGTAATTTGGGGACAGAAGGAACTGACAGTTGTATTTTAAAAGCAAGTATATGCTTCATTTTCAATTTTGAGTCAGAATTTTCTATGTTGAGGTAATGTATTTAATCTAAGCAAAACTGTACAAGTTTTATTTCATTCTGTTTACTGAACATTAGCCCCAATTTGTCAACTGCAGCTCTTTCTTGCTTTTGGTAGAGAAAAGGCTATTTTGTGTGGCATTGGCTGGGCTTCAGAAACCAAAGATTTTGGCAGCATGAGGTTCCTCTCAGTGCAGGGAGCCAGACATACCAATACCTCAGTTTAACTTGAATTGGGAGAGGGGAGGTAGTAAATCCACGCTTTTACAATTTACCAGTCCCTAAAACCACGGATTAGAGAAAATCTACCCAAATCATTTTTGATGATCTCAAATGCCGTTAATTAACTGAAATAAACATTTCTAGCAGAAAGCTATGTATTGTTAATAAGGAAGAAATGCATTCTTGGTTGACTGAGTATCTGAAAAAGTATTTCTGATACTTTAAAAAGACAGATATTTAAGCTCTGTCACTAAGTAGCCATTTAATTAAAGTTAAACCTGCTGGCATAGGGGCGTGGAGGTTTAAAAATCATCCCACAGTTCAGAATTTGGGCCTAATTATATGGCAACAAACTAAGAAAGTCTAAGAGCAGTGACACATTAAAGATCTTTAAAAGCCTTAAACTTTTGTGTCAGGATTTATGATGCTGTTTCCTCCTCGTTTCCTTCTCAATTTGTAACCAACTTCCCAACCTTGATTAACAGCAACATCTGGCAGTTCTCTCCCAAACAGCTGTGGAGTTGGGGAAGCACACAGAATTTAAAGTCAAACAAACCTGGGTTCAAGGATGTGTTCTGCCCCTTGCTGGCTCTGAAACTTTGCCCTTGGTGCCTGTTTTGGTAAAACCGAGAAGAAAGAAATCACCTACCTCTTCTAGAGGCTGTGAAGATCAAGAAAGTAACTCAAATGAAGATCCTGGATACAAAATCTCCATTCAAAACACAGTGTGTCCCATATAGTTTCTAAAAATTATTGTTCTGATCTGAAAGTAATATCCAAGAATGGTACTTCCATTCAACAGAGGAGTTATTTTACCCTAAAGGTATCTCACTTAGGAAGAGCAGCAATAGTTCCTCTATGTTACATTCTAACCACTAATATGAGAAATTTCTTTGTGAACTAATACACACCCAAGATCAATGTCACTGAGGAGAGAATCTGTGACTTTTGCTTTGTCCTATCTCCCCTCATTTTAGGAACCATCCCTCTTAAATCCTTGTGATTCAGATGAAACTATTCATTACGACTTTCCCCTTAGCCATCCTCGCCACCAGTGCTGGCACATGACCCAGGCTGAGCAAACACAAGGGTCTTTTAGGAATTGATTTGAATCTTGGGAGGAGAACAAGGGGACCTCTCTCTAAGATACTGAGTTAAAGGTGCAAGTTGCCATCTTCCTCTTTCCCTTCTGTAAGTGGAAGACAGTAGACTTTCCATTCTGCGCTAACATCAACCTACACATAACTACCCTTTTTGGCATTTTTCCAACAGAAAAACAATTCTGCCCTCACAAGCATCAGCATGTGGGAAGCCCTACCTTACTGCCCTGAAATCACATGAAACCTAAGGCAGCCACTGGCTGGCTTTGTAAGCAAGCACTTCGGTTAAAAAAAAATAAAAATCTAAAAAAGGCCCAATCATCATCAAAAATAAAAAGACAGAGCTGGCTGCTTTGCAAAAGCTCCCAGACGAAATCACCAGCACTATGAGAGAGCTTGTAGGTAGAGTTTTGACTATTTTCTTCCCACTGTTTACCAAGTGAGCCTGGTTTTGCTGATGAATACAGATCATTTCATTTACCTTCCATTTTTTGCATGGTCCAATGATCTCTCACATTACTGGATTATCTAAATTAGCATAATTACCTCCTGTTTACTGACTGACTCGTGTGTTTTTTAGTTAGCCAAAAGTAGTAAACAAGCAAAGAAAGACCTAGAGTGTCAGACATGATTGATGTAAATACCACAAACCCTAATTCAAAATAGAGTTACCTTCTGAAGCTCGAAAACCATCCAGTAACTCAGACTTTTTTGGATATCTCCCATAATGAATTTCAATGGGGGAACCTACCTGTGTTCTTCAATATAGAAAATACTGGGGTCCTTCCAGCCCACCCAAATTCAAGTGATTGAACTAGAGAAAGAATAGTTTTTGCTTGGATGACATAATGGACTCTCTTCTGCAAGGAGGCAGCAAAAATAGCACACTCAATTGAGCATCTGAAAAACACTCAGAATTGTTCTATGAAACAATTGAGAAATTAAGCAACAGGAAAATGTCTGGGTGATAAGTCCAGAAGAGGTTATCTTCCACTTTTGTGCAGAGCAGTAATGGCTCTGAATCACTCATCTGCTCCTCCTCAAGATGCACCCTTGAGATTTTTATCCTTCAAGGTAATAAAAGTCTGATAAGGTTATTTAACACTTGTGGGATCCAGTTTTCTCATCTATTAGAAGAACAGGTTAGACAGCATGTACTTTTTTTTTTTTAAGGTTCTTTCCAGATCTAAAATGTCTGTCAGTCAACTCAGAGTACACAACTCCCACAGAGTTTCCAAAAACATTTGAATAACTGGCCACAGAGAAAAGTTCATCCAGCAACCAAGCCCATCATTCCTGGACTAAAACATTCATTCCTCTGCTTCCTACTGATGGATAGAATCAGTACTTATGCTATAAATAAGAGTTTTTGCTAATGAAAAGAAGAGTTAAAACACTAGACTGAGATAGAGGGAAAGAACAAGGCTGAAGTCCAGCACACCAAAACAGAATGGATTCTCCTTTGCTGGGGATATTTTAGGAGAGCTCTTGTAAAATGGCAGATTGATGGGAAGACTATCCCATAGCCCAAAGGATAAAAAGGCATTCAAATAGAAAGCTTGAAAAACGTTTAATGAGACGATTCTTCTCCAACATCCTTCCTCCTTCAACTTCTTCAGAGCAGAAGTCTCTCTGCCTCCATACAAGAAGAAACGACCCTGATCCTCGTGGATTATATCCCTCCATTCTCCAGGGAAGTCGGAAACACCAGTGGGACTTCCTGCTATTCCCAGCTGCCTTTTCCAACTTAGCTGTACCATTCCCCTTCATTCATTGAACAGAACATTCTATAACCAAAGGAACTATTTACCTGGGTTTTCCCAGCTTCATACCTTGGCTCAAGCAAATTGATTTACTCTGAGAACTCTACGTTTAATTGCTCCCAAGCTAATAACCACAGTTGAGAGCCACGTTCTTCATAAAACCACCTAGGACACATTCCACAGTCCACCCTCTACTTCCACACAGTTCTGTCATGGACTAAAGGAAACCTGTACTTTGGAGCTTAAGAAAGGAATGGTGAGAAGGTAAATATTATATGTCCAAGGCACAGAGAAAGAAACAGCATTTCTGAAGCCACTTTACATTTCCCAGTGTGGATGGGGGGGCGCAATGAAGTCACTTCTTTAAAACCATTTTTAAGGCTACGCACTGGTTATAGCACCAGCCACATGCACCGAGGCTGGTGGGTTCGAACCCAGCCCGGACAGCTAAACAATGACAACTGCAACAAAAAACAGCCAGGCCTTGTGGCAGTTGTCTGTAGTCCCAGCTACTTGGGGGGCTGAGGCAAGAGAATCGCTTAAGCCCAAGAGTTTGAGGTTGCTGTGAGCTGTGGCGCCACAGCACTTAGCGAGGGTGACATAGTGAGATTCTGTCTCAAAAAAAAAAAAAAAATTTAAGTTAATCGTTCTGTGGCAACGATACACTCACACTGTTGTGTAGTCATCACTGCTATCCGCCTCCAAAACATAAAGTCACTTTCACTCAAACTAGCAGGAGGGCGGTTTCTGTCGCATCCAAAAACTTCCTGACTAATAAATGCACAGTATACATTAGCACATACGAGAAATGCATAAGGGATATGAGAGATGTTTTTAAAACAATAAATAAGGCACAAGTTTCCAGCAGTGTGAAAGCAGATGGGTCCCTGATTTAAGATTCTTGAGAATAATCGGAGTTTGGGAAAAATAGGGAAAGATATTTAACCAAATGGATCCTGTAGTATAAATCACTAAAAAGAATTCTTTATACTTGTAACAGGAGAAAGTACCACCCTGTAAAGAAAGCTCAAATCTCATTTCCCATAGGAAGAAGACATTCTACGGAGAAAATGAGAATTGTACTGAACAGGCAGATTTCCTAAGGCAGAGAAGCCTTAGAGACCCCGGAAGGAAGTAACAAAAGAGAGTGAATGCCGGCTCGGCGCCTGTGGCTCAACGGGCTAAGGCACCAGCCACGTACACCTGAGTTGGCAGGTTCGAATCCAGCCTGGGCCCACCAAACAACAATGGTGGGTGCAACCAAAACAAAAAAATGGCCCGGCATTGTGGTGGGCGCCTGTATTGAGCCCAGGAATTGGAGGTTGCTGTGAGCTGTGATGCCACAGCACTCTCTCCAGGCTTGAGGCTCTGTCTCAGAAAAAAAAAAAAGAAAGAAAAAGAGAGTGAATGCCTTAGCATAAAAATTCCCTTTATTTTAAGGAGCTATAGAAAGTTGCTCTCCATATTATCCTTACACATAAAAATAATTTATTAAAACTTTAACTGAAGATCATTTTTTAATGTTAGCATTAAAGCCTGTGTAATACAAGTTACTTTGAAATGAATCTAGAGAACTTACATAAGAATGAAAATATACAATATTTTTAAATGTAGAAAAAAAGATAATAGTAACAACATAATCCTTTGTGGGCTCAGTGCCCCATAGGTCAGTGGTTAGGGCGCCAGCCACATACACCAGAGCTGGCAAGTTTGAACCAGGCCTGGGCCTGCTAAAAAACAATGACACCCACAACAAAAAACAGCCGGGTGTTGTGGCAGGTGCCTGGAGTCCCAGCTATGTGGGAGGCTGAGGTAAGAGAATCACTTAAACCTAAGAATTTGAGGTTGCTGTGAGCTGTGATGCCTGGGCACTCTACCAAGGGGGATGTAATGAGACTCTGTCTCAGAAAAAAAAAAACAAAAAACAATCCTTTTTGGTAACAGGCCTTAATTCACTCACAGCTTTTATTTACCACATATTTAAATTTGAATAACATTCTATTCCCAGTTTCTCCAGGAATAAAATTTTCTGTCACTAGATGCCTAAATAGTTTATTATAAATCCTACAGTGTTATGATCCAATAGTTAGACTAATCACTATTATGTTCTTGGGGTAGTTGTTAACCTAGGAAAGAGGTTTTCTATAAAATGGGAAGGTGTTTCTTATTTCTCTTCCTTTTTCTCCACTCATGAAAGTACTATTGGTGTGTATTTCAAGACAAGAAATATGACCTAGAGAAAAATGTGACAGAGAGTTGTCATAGGTGGGCCTTCACTATTTGCTTAGTGGCTCGAGTCAATCACAAATACCCTTCACCTTGGCAGGAAGGCTTCACAGCTAGAAGATGAATACTTCAATTAATTGCTGTGTCAGACTGATTATATTTCTGAGGAGGGGGAAGGATTATAAGTACATTCTCAGCTAAAGCAGTTAGTTTGCCCACAGCAATCTGTCTCAGAAGCACCTTGCCTTAGAAACATTCCTGCTAGTATAAATCAGCATTAAAACCTCTGACAGCATTCAATGGCCTTCATTAAATGGATATTCAGGAGCCCACTTCAGTTTGACTCACAAGTCGGCTTAGAATCTATAAATTTGCTATCCCTGTGGGGTTTCTATAACACAAAAGTTATTTTCGCAAAAATAATTGGGAGAAGGTGCTCTTCTTCTAAACTAATATAATTTGAATTACTGGAAACACAACTGCTATATAAGGAAACCTTTCTGAATATAATATTTTAGTTATTATTTGACTAGCAAGCCTGACTTCAAACTCATGTCTTAGCCTTCACTACTAGGGGATGCCCTTCCTAATAAGACATCACTTAGATCGTCTCAACCTTTCATCTCTTCCTATGAAAACGTCACTAAGGATATGAATGCATTGTCTTATCACCTTTGTAGCTGTCTTTTACCCCTTCAGAAAAGCATCGGTAATTGGACAATATAAAATAAGTCTCTCCCCTTGAGATAACCGAAAAAAATTCCAAAGTTTGAGGTGGAAGACAGGGAGATCAATTACATTAGATGATCCAAAGCTGAGGACTAGAAAGCCAGATAGGTCAGAGAAGCAACCAGAAAAGCACGTAGTGCGGAGTGTGGGAATGTGGAGTCTAGCCCCATTCCACCACCTCTTGGGTCGGGTTACTTCATACATTGGAATCTCAGTCCTGCCATATGTAAAATGAGAACATTTCCTTACATGGTTAAGATCTTGTTCTACACCAAAATCCTAATATTAAAATGATTCCATCACTAAAATCCTCTATTGCGTGATGCTGTTACAGCTCAGAACAACACCAAGAGGATGACAGAGAATAAAGGTCTCCAGACCAAGAGACTGGCCTGCTAAGGTGGACAACCTCGGGCTGTCAGCTGTCCCGTGTCCTGCAGTAGCCCACCAGGATCTTTTTTGTATTTGTACTTCTCTTTATCCCCATGGAAAGCGCCTACTGGTGCCATGATAGAAGACACAGGAAGGAAGGATGGGAGGGAAAGAGGCTCCTGAACTGCTTGGGCCATAGCTGAAAACATGAAGGCAGGAGACAAAAAAGAAAAAAGAAGAGAAAACTACCAAGAATGGGGAGTAAAAGCAACTGAATATTTTGCTTTAAGGATCAAAACTTTTAAGAAGATGGAAGTTTTATTTAGGCCCGAAGTGCTCATCATGACCCACTTACAGGTCATGTAGCTTTAAAAGACATTCCATGGTATACATGTACCACAATTTATTAATCCATTCATGGGTTGATGGGCATTTGGGCATCTTCCATGACTTAGCAATTATGAATTGGGCTGCAGTAAACATTCTGGTACAAATATCTTCTTGACAATAGATAACAACATGGTGTTAATCTCAACGAGGGGTAGCAAATCAGAATGCTAATGAACAGGCCTTGCTCAGAGATAGCCTTCAGATTAAGTACCAGCAGGGACAGAGCTTATGTGACCAGCTTATTAAAAATGTAAGGTAGAGAGGAAAGTATAAACCACACTATGATTTCTGCAGGGTCATTTAACCTCCTATTAGCCATCAGTGAATAAAATCTAGATTTTCTTACTCTTTTGCTCTGTGGATGCTAGACAAAGGACAGTATGGTCTCTTCTTTCAAATTTTCCCTCAACTCAAAGTGACCTTTGTCTTTGCATCTTATTTCATTGGTTTGGCCTGTGCAAAAATGAAGCAGAGAATTTAACCAAATGAAGAATTTGGTTTAAGGATTTCAGAATAATTTTCTCGATAACAACAAATGGTCAAAATTTTAGTAAATTCTTTACCTAGCTATGCTGTCATTATATCAGGTTAAACCGCACAGTTGCAATTTATAGATTATTTTTAACTATAGTAAGTTTTGGCTCATTTCCTAAAAACTTACAGGAATCACATTTAATATCATGAGCAGGATGGATTTTCCATCTTAAAAAATACATAGTATAGGATTCTCCCCGTTTGGGTTACTTTTCAGTTTCCATAACTTTCTGAATAATAATGGGATATAGTTCCAAGACCAAATAAATAATAAACATACTAGAGGTTAATAGGCATATATATTATTTTGAGAATATAGAATTAAGTTGCAATGGTTTTTGGCATTATATATATTTTACCTACTATAATTTAAAAAGAAAAAATAGAAAATTTTATGTCTTTTTCTTAGAGTGAAATACACCAAAATAACTTTTAACAAAAATGTCCTTATATAGAGCTTTCATGGCTACATATATTTCAGAAAAAAAATATTTAAAGAAGATTCCTTTATGAGTGGCTTAATTAAGCTGAGATTTGTTAGGCCTTCTTTGAGCATTAATAGATGATAGAACTCCTTTGAATATTAGCATGCTAGCTTTAAAGATTTTCTTCAAATTTTCTCCTATGTGAAGGAAGCAATAATTTTAATTTATTTTAGTTTCAGCTTCTCAGCCACATTTGACTCTTAAAGTATTCTTATTTTTTTAGAATTTCAGATCACTACAAGGGTAGGAGTGATTAGGCGAGGTCCCTGTCATAGTTGTGCTCCTCACCCAAGAGGTGTGCCATATACCCTTCCCTGCCTCTTCTTAAAGTATTCTTAAAATCCACTGCTGCTAACTTTCATGCTTTTGTGGAATGATGTGAAAATAATTTCATTCACTGTTTTAAATTTACTTTGACTATTGCAAACAAATATGGCAACCTAATGTTTTAACAGAAAACGTAAATGTTAGTCCACATACACATGATTTTTAATTTTAGGCTCCCATATGATACATAAAGAAGATTCAGGCTGAACAGTCTGTGAAAAAGTTTCTCGTGATTAACCAAAAGATATGGTTATGCCTATTTCACATGAATAAGGTTTTTTCCTCAGCATGTATGTAATCAATAGGTAGAGATGGACTGAAGTCAAATGTAAAACAGCAATAATGGTAGTAGAGATTCCATAAAGAAGTTAGGATCTTCCATAACTTTCTATTCAAACTGATGAACACTTGGCCTTTAATCATTTAATTCATTTTTTAAATATTTTTTTATTGAATCATAGCTGTGTACATTAATGCAATCATGGGCATGCAGCAACAATGTGCTGGTTTTATATATAATTTGAAATGTTTTCATCAAACTGGTTAACATAGCCTTCATGGCATTTTCTTAGTTATTGTGTTAAGACATTTATACTCCACACCTAGTAAATTTCACATGTACCCTTGTAACATGCACTGGAGGTGTGATCCCACCAATTACTCTCCCTCCAACCATCCTCCCCCCCTCCCCTCCCCTCCCTCTCCCCTTTCCCTTTCTTCTTGAGCTATAATTGGGTTATAGCTTTCATAAGAAAGCTATAAATGGGTTTCACAGTAAGACTGAGTACGTTGGATACTTTTTCTTCCATTCTTGAGATACTTTGCTAAGAAGAACATGTTCCAGCTCCATCCATGTAAACATGTAAGAGGTAAAGTCTCCATCTTTCTTTAAGGCAGCATAATATTCCGTGGTGTACAGATACCACAATTTATTGATCCATTCATGGGTCTATGGGCACTGGGGCTTCTTCCATGACTTAGCAATTATGAATTGGGCAAAGAAACCGTAGATTGAAATATATGTATGATGTAATTAGAGAAGCTCATTTGTAAAAATAAAAATGATAATTACCATGAAATTATTTCAGAAAAAAAGTTTGCCTCATTTAAGTTATCCAGTAGTGGATGTGGAAATATACTTCATTTTCTAACAGAAATAAAATCAATACCTTAACTTTCAATTTTTGGACCTTTTGCAAATAAGAACTAAATGACCTCAATAAACTATTCTTCTTCATTTTTGTTCTTCCTCCAGGGTCTAGTTCACCCTGGTGAATAATAGCTGCTCAAAAATATTTGAGTGAAAATGAGAGAATTAAGTCATATACATTAATTGTAGATATACAGTCCTCCTTCAGAAGAAGAAAGCAGAAGGAGAATAAAAGCCAGATTTTTACTATGTTGAACCTTCTTTTGGTTTGTCGATATTTGTGAAAAACCTCCTCTTGGAATTGTGACTATCTTTGAGTAGTTTTACATCTAGTTTTGTCCCTCTTCGAAGGCTCCCAAGGAGTTGAGCAGAGTTAGAAGGGATAACAGAAGCAAACCAGATAGAGGTAACCTTTAAAATGTAATTATGATTCCATGGGTTTTAAAAAAAAGTTCATTCATAGCTAGCATGAACATTATTTATCCAAAAGGTTGCAGCTGTTGCATTCTCTTGAGAAAATACAAAGACCTATGCATGCCAGCTTTTTTTTTTTTTTGTGATTGCCTAACTTCAATGATTCAGAGATAAAAATCCCAAAATAGGCATTTATAAAGGCAAGAGTGAGAGGAAGCAAAGACTCAAAACTCGGGTTGGTGCTCAGTGTTGCTCGCTCTCCAGCTACAATCTGCTGAGCTATTCTTCTAAATTTGCCAGTTTGCCTGAGTGATGCTCTTGTTCCAGGCAAAATAATGACAGGCACTTTGTACAATATATTCTGTTCTGTCTAAAAAGCAAAAAACGGAAGCTCTCAATCAATCAATGAAACTAGAAAACTTAAGCCCTCCGGGGGGAAAAAAAGGCACAAAAAGTGAGAGGAGATGTGTTTTCCCAGGAATGTCCGCATCTCTAAGGACTCTGTTTTCAAAGTGGATTTTCTTTGAATAGGGTCTGAATCTGCCAACAGGCTATTAGGATATAATACTGTCCTCACAATTCTCCAAGAAAGGATCTGAAGTTTGTTATAATTTTCCCATTTTCCCAGAGATGAGTAGAGCCAAGTGGAAGGGATGAAGGAAAGTGGACAAAGATTGTGAGGATAGGAAAAAGCCCTTTGGATCCTATCCAGTCATCTTCAAAGGGCAACCTCTTCCAAACAGAGTAAAGCATCAGGGGGAGATTATGCAAAGCCCCTGCCTTCCAGCACCCCTGAAAACCTGCCACCCGGGTCCATTCAGATTGGAGGATTAAGAGAATAGGGGGATGAAAGCATCTATTTATCCATGGTCCATATCAAGAATTATTCTTCTGGGCTGTTCTGGGCTGGATCCTGTGGCTTTATTGGTGGTGTGATTGTTGCTTTTACATTTTTCTGAGGGTGGGGGTGCCTTTTTATTATCTGATAGTTCTGTGTTTATTTTTTCCACAAAGATGCTTAATTGTGTAACTTCTGGCTAGATTTCCCTAGCTAAATGATAGAAATCAGAGTTGGAAAAGACCTATTAGTTCATTTTACCCCAGCTCCGGCCAGTGAGAATTTTGCCTCTAATGTGCTCGATGAAATGTCCACCCCTTCCCTTGGGAGATTAGAATCTACAATCCAATTAGTTCACACTGCCAACACATTTTCCCTGACACTCAGTTTACAATTAATACCATTGTTTTTTCCTAATTCAGCTCTCACAAATCATTTGCTTTCTCTTATTGTTTTCCAATTTCAAGCCACTGAGAAGCCTGTTTTCCTATTTATCCCCAAATACATTCATTTCATTTAGTTTTTCCTAGAATCTTTTTTTGTTCGCAGTTGTTATTCTTCCCATGACCCTGTATCTCTTTGATACCAAGATCATGAAGGCTTTTGAATTTCCCAGCTTGGCGCATCTCATTAACAGGGATGGAGACAGTGAAATTAAGCAGAAATTGAGACACTTTAATTTTTTCATAAAGCTCATCTTTCTCCAGTATTTTGCTGGTGGCCTGAGATATGTTGGCAATTCTCAGTGTCTCAGATTTTCAGTTGTGTGGGTCAAATTTTCTGCTGTGAAAATTCTGGCTGAGATGATCGTATGAGATAAGATCGGAAAAGATAAGATAGAAGAGGAGAGGAAGAACGTTGTAATAATGAATTTAGGGGCTGGAGTATGTCAGACAGCAACCAGAAAGAGATTAACCCTTTCCAGCTGAAGAAGCCCATTGTGGGCTGAGGCTGCCCAGCGTAGCCACGTAGCAGACTCCTTGAGTGGGCAGCTCTCTGTAGCAAGGCATTGCCCTCCATAGATTTTGTTTCTTCCTTGGCTAGGGCCCTGGATTCATTCCTATCTTCATCCCTGTCTTGCCTTGTGTCTCTCTTCTTTCTCTAGCTCTTGTTTTGGCCAGTGGATCCCCTTTTTCTGTCCAGTTCACCATGTCAAATCAATCTTCTCCTCATGACCTTCTCACTGCCGTTAGTCTAAGGGAGGAGCCCCTGTTTCTTGATTCTGCCCTCTGACTAAGCTCTCTCTTGCTGCTCCACCCTTTCCTAATGCTCCAATACCCAAATCTCCCCAAACTGATTTTTGCATAGCCCCCTCATTACTGGGTTGTCAAGACAGCCTGTCTACTCAAATTTACTTGCAGCTCTATCAGAAGTCACAGTCCTGACTCAAAGTGGCCTACTCAGATGGCCTTTAAGGGGGGAGTTATTGATAATTTTCTCTTAAAAGCATAAGCATAGTACATAAGGTTTTACAAAGCTCTTGCCTGTCACCTTAGACAAATCATGTAACATTGACATCCCCCACTCCTTTCAGGGAAAGTCACATCAACCTTACCCTGGTTCTGTTGCTGTGATAACACTAATCTCTTTTCCACTTCTTCCTCTTATTTCCTCTGATCGCCTAAGTTTTACTCCTTATTGAGAAGTCATAGCTAACATGAAACTTAGATTGCCCCAACTGCCCTTCCTTAAGCTAAGTTAGAGTCTACCCTGTCAACACTTGATCATTTTGTCCTACATTGGCATTGGTAACACTTACAAAAATTGTGAATGTACATTTACTTCTTAGTTAAGATACTTGGAATGTGTAAAGCTCTATGATGTATGAAGACAGGGTCCTGTTGTCTGTTCATTTCTGCTTGAGCATAATTTATTATAAGTGCTTAAACATGTGAACACTTCAACCAGGACAGCAAAAAATTGCAGAATAAAATTATCAAAATCAGCCCATTGTTGATAATCACTTGTCTTAGTTTACAGGATTCTTTCTTTTCCTCTTCATAGTTGTAAACAAATAGTTTGTCAACTTTGTTAAAAAGTTGGGACTGTACGCATCTATATCAATTATTGTATTAGCAAGGTTTCTTGGTTTCAGGCAAGAGAGAGCAATATTAATATTTTTATTTGAAAAGAGACTTTATTGGGAAAAATAGGGAGCTCATACCATTGATGATAAAATAAAGGAGTATCTTATGGTGAGTAGATAGAAACCAGAAGAAAACAGAATTCAGCCAGCAGGATTTATTTCATGGTGCTAATTACCATGATACCAGTGCTCCCAGGTAGTGCTGAAATGTCTCTAGGCACCCTCACTGGCTCCCACTGCAGAAACCCCACCGAAACCATGATGCATGAACTCTGATCATATCTTTACCAGCAACTGACGTATGCTTGGGAGTCTTCAATTGGAGGGCTGCTTGATCAAGCCATCTAGCACTAGACCCTCATAGGCTGTCTTGATAACCTAATAATGGGGGGGAGGTTAGAAAAAAAGCATTTTGGGCAGATGTTGTTATTGGAGCATTAGGAAAGGGTGGAGCAGCAGGAGAGAGCTTAGTCAGATCAAGAACTGATTTGGCAACCAAGTCCTGGCCTCTGGATTAGGCATAGAAAGAACTGCTGTCGCCTTCCACATAGGCATTTTGAGATAGGGAACCATACCCTTCGTATAAAGAGTTATTTCCCCAAAATAAGGAGAGAAGATAAATAATAGACATCTCTCCAGCAACCAGTCAATCAAACCAGCAAACAACATACCAACCAATAGCAACTGCTCATCTTTGCTACCTTGCTTCAGGGCATGCCTGGCCCAGCTTGAGGGAGGATCTTTTTCTTGCTTTCTGTATTATTAATTCTGTAAGTCTTCTAAGGGTCTGCCTTTCTGAGATTTATTGCTTTTCATAAGTATTAAGTTGATATTTTCAAATTATTCTTCAGGCTCTCTTGACAGTGCCAGCTGTTGTAACATTGTCTTAGACTGAGATCTCTAGAAGCTGAGTCTGAGACCCTAATTTTTTTGAAAGTGATACATTGGAAGTAAAGCTCATAAGGCCACAAGTAAAACAAGGTAAGAAAGCAAAAGTGCTGAGCAAGAAAGTGGTCTCAGGTAGAGCCTAGACTTGGCCAGTTCCATAAAGGAAGGTCTTTGAACCATTAACCACTTAGCTGTGTTGCCTGCTTATGACAAGAAAGTTACTCTTTATATACATCCTCATTCAGTCATTTGATTTGGATCACTCCCAGGGCTTGGATATAAAAGCAGTGGACAAATAGGAAATGCATTCTCCATGGAAGGGGACCTCTGTGAGCCATCTAGCCCTGGACCCTCATAGAATGGGTTTGGAGTTTATTAGCAGATAATCTAGAGTGGATCTGAGAAGGATACCACAGTGTTTATTCCAAAAACTTCTATCTAAATTCTGATGGTTGCATTAATTTATTATTTGTGTTTTCACACAAATCAGTCAAAAAGCAACATCATAAAATGCACCCTGAAATAATCCTTTAGCTTTTCTTTTTGGCTTTCCCCAATGTAAACAAGTTGTGGCTACATAATATCAAACACATAGACCCGTGGTTCTCAACCTTCCTAATGCCATGACCCTTTAATATACTTCCTCATGTTGTGGTGACCTGCCAACCAGAAAATTATTTTTGTTCCTACTTCATAACTGTAATTTTGCTGCTGTTATGAATCTTAATATAAATAATCTGATATGCAGAATGTATTTTCATTGTTACTAAGGGGTTGTGACCCTAGGTTGAGAACTGCTGATATAGACAGAACAGACATAGTTCAAACCAATGAATGGTTTGCTTATTAAGCAGCCTCAAATACTGAATATGGATACTTAGAAGAACACTAATCATCCACTAATTTATGATTTTATTTTCGAATCTTGCTGTTGACTATTATACTAGGACATGAATATGGAAATAATTTCTTCAAAATCAATTACTCCTTGCACATAGACTCCCAAACATTGGAGTTGATATTTCTTATTCAGGAAAAATCTATGATGATATTAAAATTCATAAAAACAATGTTAATCATCACACGTTTTCTTTTGTCATTGATGTTTAATTGAACAAAAATACTTATGAAAATCTAAGTACTATTATTATTACCTCCCCCATGTGATCTTTGAGAAAATTGAGGCACGGACAGGTTCATTACTCACCTAAGGGTGCATAGCTAGCGTGTGATAAAGCAGAAATGATTTTTTTCATTACTATGGGGAGTGTCAAAATGACCTCAGCATTCCCTAGTGGATTGTAGTTTACTTCACCTCTAAATTAAAGGGGCAATGGAGTTTTACTTTCCCTTGTACTTTTCTCATTTTCTCATTCACACATTGAAATCTCACAGAGTAGTAATGCTCTTACTTTGGAGATAAAGATGCTGTAAACGGCCCACCATCAACACGGCTCTGACCTAGTGGCAGTGGATGCTGTGCTGAACATGTATAAAGAGACATATTTAGCCCTCGTCCCACAGGTTCCTGTCAGGCTAACCCCCAGAAGTGGCCCCAGAGACCATGATTAAGCTGTTTAATTGGTTAACTCAGGAAATTAAAATTAATTTTATAAATACTACATTTATCATTTTTGAATATTTATTTCATACTATCAGGAATTTTCAATAACTAAGAAGCTATTTTGTTTTGTTTGTCTCATACCTTCCTCCCTTCTTTAGTGGCAGATCATATATTCTACATCTCAAAAGATGATGCAATCACAACATTCCATCCACCTGACTCCTGCTGATTGGTCCAAAAATGAGCATGTGACTCAAGCAGGACCAATTAAGTTTCCATAAAAGTTTGCATAACTTTTATGACTAGAGTTAACTGGAGGGAACTTCTTTCCTCTGTATTGATGAAATTTATGAAAACATCAGCTCCAAGTTGGTCATAATCTAGGTTTTAGATGTGTGAAAATGATTACTTTGCCAGAACACAGCTCCATCTACAAAGAGGCAGTTTAAGAGGACAAAATGGTAATATAATTGTTTAAATCCAAAATTCATTGATGATGTTTTTTATTTTTGCTTGATTAACTGAAATAGGTTTCCACATTTATTTAAGTTTTCTGTTTCTTTCAAAGTATTTTGCTTAAATACGAATATCACTGACTCATATAGAAATCCTTGACTTACATAATTATTGTCTATCTCTTATATATATGAAAATAAAGGCCCAGAGAATTGATGTCATTGACCAAATGTTATAATTAGCCAGTAAAAAGAAGACTTTGGCTTCCTAATTTTTCTGACAAAAGTAGAAATCATGAGCTAGGTGCTATAATAATCAGAAAAACCCCAAACTAGTAAAAAAAGCCAGCAGTTTATTGACACCTACAATGTCCTGACATGGACTGCAATGGTGACTTTACACATGTGATATTGCACATATATTACCTGATGATTTTTGTTGCTGTTGTTTCTTATAGTTCATCCAGGAATTTTGGCTATGTATTTTTTCATTCATGATGGTGAGTGTAAATAAAATGCTCAGAGAATGGAATAAAATGATAATCATAACTATTTAATTATTTTTGAAGAATTTTTTTTTATCATGTGTGTAATACTGGAGCAAAGAAATGAAAATACTTACTGAAATACACCCTTTCTCATAGTGTTCCTTGCAAAGCAGAAAGACTTAGAAAATCATTGGTTATCTACTGATTTTAATAATGTAGTTAGTGAAAAATACATGTTTTTAAATCTTAAGGCACTTTACTTGCGTTAGCATCTAAGAAAATTGGTATAATAAATATTACAATTATTTTACTATTTGCTTTTATGTAGGCATGAATAAATACAATTTTTATTTTTTACATTATAGAATGAAGAATTAAGAGGCATTGCAAGTTTCATGATGACTTCACACAAATAGAAAAATTACTATTTATATGTTTTGTCTTTATCTCGTATTTACATCATTTATTAAAGTCTTTCTGAAGAACTTTTTAATTACTTAAAGATTTAGTCTATGTTTCACTGTTTCTGAAATGCTCTTCCAACAATTTCCAATATTAGGTTTTGAGAATTAAAGGCACTTGAAGAAGTAGAAAACAAGGGACATTCACTATGGAAAAATATACAGTGAAAAATTCTAGTCCATTTTTACCTAATTGATCATTGTAATTAATATTTCTCCATTTATTTCACTGATATCAATAATGTAGATAGCATTCTGTTAAGCATTAAAGGTGCAACAGTGATGTAGGCATAATAACATAGGAATGACATATATTAATGTGAAAAGGTAATTTTTTTAAATGACGGAATCTTTTGTATATATCAGTGTATATTCAGAGACAATTATTCATCTTGATGGTGACATTATTTGTCCTATGAACAGTCCCATGAGTTGCCTCTTAGTTATATGAATGGTTAACAGTACATACAAGGGGCTTCAGAATATCTGTTAAAGGACTATTTGTTTGTGGGTCACAGGGCTAATCTGAAACTGTCTCTGTGAGTCAATGTTGGAGAAGCTTCCCATGGAAGATTGGGGTTCCCTGGCTACAAAGGTCACCATAACACAGAGGGGACTTCCTATGAAGCAACTGGTATGTGGCCTTGTAGCCTAAATTCAACATAAGGCCAAGGGTTAGAGAAGAAAGATTATTTCCAGCACAATGTGTCACTGCATTTTGAGGAAAGATGACTAAGAAAGTGGGTATGTGGGTATAAAAGAAAAGTGATGTGCCTGCATCAAATGATACTTGGCATCATAGACAAATGGCCATTTAGCTGGGCAAACCTACTCTTCAGTAGCTGCATCATGTGGCAGTAAGGAGGCATGGATCCAAGTGAACTTATTGGGGATTTTTAGTGGTATTTTTTTCTCTCTGCCTAGAGGACTGATCTTCTTTGCACAGAACAGACAATAATGAAAAAGATGCATGAGTAATTGAAAGGCGGAAGATGGGGTTGTGATGAAGGTCTAAAGACCAGGTTTCCAGCTACTAACCTCAGAGTGATGACCAAAAGATTAACTAAAAGTGAAATAAAAATAAAATAGGTATGATGAAATCTGTAAACTGATGAGATTAGTATTACTAATAACATGTTAACTTTTGCTTAAGTGGTTTATGACTTACCTTTCACTTTGTAATCCTATGTGAACAAACAAAAGTCGAAATTCAGTAAGTTACAGCAGTTAAATTATAAGTGTCCCTCATGTTTCATGTCAATGTATGTCAGCATAGGTCAGCTTCAGTCTGAGACTCTGCCCCATCTTACTCATTTTGGGATGCAAGCTGAAGGAGCAGTTCCTGTCTGGATTATGGTGATCATATGACAATTCTTCACATTTCAGCTCACATGGCACATAAGTCATCTCTGAGTACAATTCATTCATGAACTGATCAAGAACTCACATGAATGTCTTTATATAGTGATCAAGAAAATGCCATGAAGGCTATCTGTAACAGTACGATGAAAACATTTCTGAATGTATATGAATCATGCCCTATGATTACACCAATGTACAGAATTATGATTCAATAAAATTATAAAAAAAAAAAAAAAAAAGAACTCACATGGCCAAGTCTGCCTTAGAGACAGGGGAAGTAGGCATGTCTCATAGCAAGAGAAAGAGATGTATAATCTTTGCCTTTTCTTTTTTTTTTTATTGTTTGGAATTAATTGAGGGTACAAAGAATTAGGTTACAATGATTGCATTTGTTAAATAAAGTCCCTCTTATCATTCTGCCCCACCCCCAAAAGGTATGCCACACTGTAACCTCTCATCCCTGATCCCTTATTCCCCTTCCCCCCACCATATGTTAGGTCATCTACTGATTTCATATTAGAATTGAGTACATTGGATTCTTGCTTCTCCATTCTTGTGATGCTTTATGAAGAAGAATATGTTCCACCTCAATCCAAGTTAATACAAAAGATGTAAAATTTCTGTCTTTTTAAATGACTGAATAGTATTCCATGATATACATATACCACAGCTTGTTAATCCATTCCTGGCTTTGTGGGCATTTAGGTTGTTTCCACAATTCGGCGATTATAAATTGAGCTGCAATAAACAGTCTAGTGCAAGAGTCCTTATGATAAAAGGATTTTTTTTCTTCTGGGTAGATGCCTAGTAATGTGATTGTGGGATCAAATGGGAGGTCTAGTTTGAGTTCTTTGAGTATTCTCCATAATTGCAAAACTGTTATATTAGTTGGCAATCCCACCAGCAATGTAAAAGTGTTCCCTTTGCTCCACAACCACATCAGCATCTGAAGCTTTGAGACTTTGTGATATGAACCATTCTCACTGGGGTTGGGTCATATCACAGGGTACTTTTGATTTGCATTTCTCTAATGATTACAGATGTTGAGAATGTTTTTATATTTTTGTTAGCCATTTGTCTATCTTCATCAGAGAAGGTTCTGTTCGGATCTCTTGCCCATTGATATAATGGATTGTTTACTCTTTTTCTGTTGATTAACTTGAGTTCTCTGTAGATTCTAGTTATCAACCCTTTGTCAGATTGATACTCTGCAAATATCTTTTCCCATTCTGAAGGTTTTATGTTTGCTTTGGCTGTTTCCTTGGCTTTACAGAAGATTTTCAGTTTAATTAAGTCATATTTGATTATTTTTGTTGTTTTTGCAATTGCCACAAAATTCTTCTTCATAAAATCTTTCCCCAGACCGATATCTTCACATTTTTTCCCACATTTTCTTTGAGGATTTTTATTGTTTTATGCCTTAGATTTAGATCATTTATCCATCTTGAGTCAATTTTTATAAATGGTGAAATGTATGGGTCCACAAAAACAAACAAAAAAAGAGAAAGGTGTGCATCCAGTTTCAGTCTTTTACTTGTGGTTATCCAGTTCTCCCAACACCATTTCTTGACTAGGGCTTCTTTTCCCCAGTGTATGTTGTTGTTTAGTTTATTAAAGATCAGGTGGCTATATGAGGTTAGTTTCATCTCACAGTTTTCAATTTGGTTCAAAATGTCTACGTCTCTATTTTTGTGCCCAAACCATGATTCTTTGATCACTATGGCCATGTAGTATGGCCTAAAGTCTAGTAGAGTGATGCCCTGGCTTTGTTTTTATTACTAACAATTGCCTGGGTTATATGGGTTTTTTTCTGGTTCCATACTAAAAGAATTATTTTTTCTAAATCTTGAAAGTATGATGTTAGTATTTTAATGAGGATTGCATTGAATCTGTATATTGCTTTGGGGAATATAGACATTATAACAATATTGATTCTTCCCTGCCACAAGCATGGTATGTTTTTTCACTTGTTAATATCTTCTATTTCTTTGCTTAGGGTTTTGTAATTTTTTCTGTAGAGGTCCTTTGCCTCCTTTGTTAGGTATATTCTTAGGTATTTCATTTTTTTTAAGCTACTGTGAAGGGAACTGAGTCCTTGATCAGTTTCTCATCTTGGTTGTTATTGGCATATACAAAGGCTACTGATTTATGAACACTGATTTTGTATCCTGAGACATTACTGTATTTTAAGTCCAATCTCAGAAAAATTAAAAGAACAGAAATTATACATTGTATCTTCTTAGATCACAAGGCAATAAAGGTGGAACTAAACTCCAATAGAAATGTTCATCCCCAGAAAAAGGTATGGAAATTAAACAACCTTATGCTGAATGAAAGTTTGATTCAAGAAGAGATAAAACAAGAAATTGTTAAATTCTTCAAACATAACAACAACGAAGACAGAAGTTACCAAAACCTGTGGGATACAGCAAAAGCTGTCTTAAGAGGGAAATAAATCACATTAGATGCCTACATTCAAAAAACAGAAAGACAGTGCATCAACAAACTCATGAACTATCTATGGAATTGGAAAAAGATGAACAATCTAATTCTAACCCAGCAGAAGAAAATAAATAACCATAAATTAAATCAGATATTAATGAAATTGAAAACAAAAGAATCATTCAGAAAATTACCCAAACAAAAACTTGGTTTTTTGAATAAATTGCTAAACCTTTGGCCAGATTAAGTAGAAACATAAAAGTAAAATCTCTAATAACCTCAATCAGAAATGATAAAGGGAAATAACAACAGATGCCACAGAGATACAAGAGATCATCTCTGAGTACTTCTCTATGCCCAGAAATTTGACAATGTGGAGGAAATGAATCAATACCTGGAATCACACCTTTTCCCTAGACTTAATCAAGAAGAAATATATCTCCCAAATAGATCAATTTCAAGCACTGAGATCAAAGAAACAATTTAAAAAAATCCCCCCCCCCAAAATGCCCTGGTCCAGATTGCTTCACACCATAATTCTGTCAAACCTTCAAAGAAGAGTTTATACTCATACTGCAGAAATCACTCAAAAAAATTAAGAAGGAAGGAATCTTCCCCAACATGTTCTATGAAGTAAACATCACCCAGATACCAAAACCAGGAAAAGATCCAACTAAAAAGGAGGATCTCAGAACAATTTCACTAATGAATATACATCCAAAAATTCTCAATAAAATCCCAGCCAATCAAGTACAGCTACAAATTTAAAAATCATTCATCAAGATCAAATAGGTTTCATCCCAGGGATGTAAGGCTAGTTTTACATATGCAAGTCTATAAACATAATTCACTATATCAACAGAAGCAAAAATAAAGACCATATGATCCTCTCAATAGATGCAGAAAAAGCATCCAATAAAATCCATCATCTCTTTTTAATTAGAACACTTAAGAATATAGGCATAGGTGGCACATTTCTTTTTTATTTTTTCTCTTTTTTTTTATTAAATCATAGCTGGTAATTGATGGAAGCCAACTATGACAAATCCACTGCTAATATCATATTAAATGGAGTAAAATTGAAAGCTTTTCCAGTCAGAACTGGAACCAGACAAGGTTCTTCTATCACCACCACTACTATTCAACATAGTGCTAAAAGTTCTCTCCAGTACAATCAGGCAAGGGAAGGAAAGAAATGGGAGAAGAGGAGACCAAACTCTTGCTATTTGCTGATGATATTATCTTATACCTACAGAACCCCACAGATTCAACCACAAGGTTCTGGGATGCATAATCCTCTAAGGAGAAAGACATAATGGAAACATGATATAAATCTACTAGATGTGGCATTCACAACCTGGGAAACTCAATCTAATTTTGTTTCCATTTCACTGTATTCATTGTACTACTATAGAAAATAAAAATAGAAGCAAATCTCCTCAAATTAATGACACACTACTTTTAATTAAAGTCATAAAGTATGCATTAGAGGAAATGTACATATGTGTCCCTAACTCCACAGTTCAGTTAGATGACCTCAGAGCCATCATGCATGAGCTGTCTGATGACGATCCTCCTAGACATTCTAGATGTCCACTTGTGGTTGCTATTGTCCATAGTGGTGAGATACCCATTTGTGTGCTTGCCAGAGAAGATGAGGTTTAGTGGAATGAGGCAACTCTACCCTGCATGGATAAGAGTGATTCACAGAGTAAATACTTTGGCCTGTCTTTTCTTTAGTGAATGGACATCAACCATTCCAATTAGGTGTTTTTTGGAATGTTGCCCATAAAGGAACATAGTATAAAAATTATTGCTGTGCTAAGCACTCAGCAAAGTGTTTTGTACAACATGGGTAGCAAACAAATTTTTTTCAAAATAAGTTGAATTGTTCTTAACTCTGATCTTCAAAGATGCGGGGGCTATGGAGATTCAGTAACTGGTATAGGTGAGTGTTTCATGTTTGGTGAATAAGTGAACATATACAGAGATAAAATATCCTTGATCAACTTACCTAAATTTGTTCTAATCATATTAGTAGATGCTGTCTTTACACTTAAAAACATTTTGAAAAGTAATAGCTTTACTCAAAGCTTTCACAATCCTAAAGGGAAAATGTCATGACTTTGAAAATTTCTAAATGTTTGAAATAAATCTTAGCAAAAAGTTAATAAGAGAACTCTTCATGATTATATACATATATGTAACATAAATATGTAATTTGATCACTATGTATGGTTTCATACATAATAATTATATATAATCATTTATAGAATTACCTATTATCTAATCTATTCCTGAATCATATTTACCTTAAAAATAGACTTGTAATTCAAATTCATTACTTTTTTACCTTTTGCTAATGCCTTACTACTCAATGAGAACATTTTGTCCTATGGCTAAATTGTCATATTGGCTGCATTTTGTCATATTAGCTAAAGAATTTGCTAAAATAATTTCACAAATGTATTATTTCCTTGTTTTTGGAAAAAGCATACAATAGACTTTACTCATGTTAGAGATCTCCGTCATCACCCACTTTGGACACCACTCACGTTCATTGAAAAGATGTTTGAGTTTTTGCTTCCTGCATTATTTTTTTCAACATAGAAAATTAGTATTCTCCTAATGTCAGCAGCCATGTAGCACTAGAAATGGAAACAGAGAAAGAGAATACCACTTGCAGAAGTGAGGGACTCTGACTTAGTTACACTCACTTTCTAGCTAAGTGGCTGATCTCACAAAAAAATGCAGTTTTTCCTTTTTATACATACATTTTTTTGGCACCCTCTGTATATCCTGCCTCCATTCCTCCTTCTCTTTCCCTTTGAATATTAATGTAATTAAAGCCTTTTGATTTCTCAGGAACAGGACCCATGCCAGACTGATCTCCTCTTCATAGCTTCCTGTCATCTATACATTTGGCATTTCACAACTTTTAAGAATGAAATGCAGTCATGAACTGTGTATCTCAGGTGTCTTGAACTCATGCCTTGTATCTTTATTTATTTTAAGTGAAGACCTCGGAGCACTGTCAAAGAGTGGGAAGGGTAGATTATATGTTTAAGTCCTGAAAAAGAAACTAACATGCAGTTGAATTTGAATGTACGCTCAGGGTTCTAGGCTGAATATTGTGAGAGTCCTCCAAAATATAGGGAGCAAAGTAGGGCTGTCTAGAAAAAACTCAAGAACCATACTAAGTTATAGTGATTGATTGTCTGTCAGTGGACCAGACAAGAATATTTAAATAGTGCTGATGTCTCAACAATTTCTCTCTTTCCTATATCATAGGTTCTAACTCCTGGACACAAGATGTTGGTATGTCAGTTCTCATAATGACAGCTCTCATCCTTTTTACTACCTGACAGTGATCCAGATGACCTATATGCTCCCCATTTCTTCCTTGTCCCCACTAAAAGTCATGGTTTCACCTATGGGCAGGCGAGTCATGCTTTGTGGTGGCCTGTCGAGGCAAAATGTGTTCATCATGATGCAGGGGTCTGCCCATCCTTCTTAGGGTAAAGTCTCCAGAGCAAAGCATCTGATATAAACTCAATACCAATAGGAAGAATATTGCAGAAGAGAGTTAGCAAGAAGATTTCACAAGTAGAACTCAGTAACCTTAGATATAGCAGAGAGCTAGCTTATGTTGTAAATGTTGGCTATAGGTGAAAGGGTTCAAGGTAGCTGAGAAGGTCATCTCCCTTGACAGAAAATCTATGCTCTTGGTCTTAGCATGTTTATTCTAAAATGTTTAAATATGATTATAGTATTTTTTTATGGGTCTATGCTTATGGTGCTTGAGGAGTGGAACTTGGTAACATTTTACTAGAAATTTCTTTGGATTTCATCTTGTTCAATCTCTGATCAATGCAGAAACCACTGCCTATAAGGAAACCGTGACACCTTTGCTGCCCTTCATCACTTCCTAAGCCTCTCCATTGAGGGAAGCAACTTTCTGTGACAGCATTTCCCATTTTAGTCTGTTCCCATTGTTAAAATAATTTTTTTTAATGTTACACTAAAAATTACAAGTTGAAAAGCCTCTAGCACAATGCTTCATCCTTAAAAGGCATCAATTTCAATAAATATTGGTGATAAAAAATCATAGTTCCTGTAACTTTGATTCTTATATTTTATGTTTTTATCATTAAAGTAAATGATCATGCATAAAAGGTGAACAATTAGTATATATTGACGATGTAACATATTAAAGGGAATAAAAATCAAAACTTTGGCTCACTTGCTTTCTTAATTACAGCAGTTCATGTGAATAGCTTACCAGGTTTATCAGCCACCCTACACACCAAAACTAGTGTGTATGAATCTTAAAATGCGAATTCATCTGGTTGTGTTTGTATTTTCTTGCCTGTAAGTAATGGTATTTATTTGCTTATAATAATTTTAAAGAATCAGAGAAGCCATTGTGTTGAAATGTATTTTCTAAATTACTAGAAAAAAAGAGGAGGCTGAAGAAGAGAGAAAGGAGATGAAAAAGGAGGAGCAATAAGGTGCCTACATTACACCAAGTTCAGTTTGAAATCTAGATGTATTGGATTCTTTAAAATATTGGCAAGTTCTAAATAATACATAGGGTAATTATTTATAAGCAGATGGTTTAAATATTTCAAAGCTCCCTACACTTCAGAACAAAATAGCCCATAGCATTTTTTTTTCATCTGTTCTTCTAACCAGAAACCAACTACTGAGCATCTTTGGAGGTAAACCCTTTTCTGGCAAATTGTAGGCTGAGAACAATTTGCATTTTCTCGGGCATCAGAGCTCCAGTTCCTTGAACTGATCAATGGGATGTATCTGGGAGATTCTTGGGTGTGTCTCTCCTATCATCACCAGTCCTGTGTGGGTTTGCTCTGACAGCTTCCATGTGGGCTCCAGAGAAAGGCTACATGTCCAAAGGGTTGAAAATATGAGCCTGAGTTGGCACCCAAGTCCTCCAGATGTGGCTGTTTTTGTATTTTCACTGTGAATTCAAGGACCTACCCACCTTCCTGATAGATATAACAAGCACCACATCTCATAATCAGAAAAATGTGGTCATTTAAGTGGTATTATCTGCAAACAGCTTTATCCTCACCTACTCTGTGCTAAATATGATAAGCCTGGGTTCCTATTCTTTCTAGTCAATTTGGGCATTCTAAGGTTATGTCTCAGCACTCGTTACTTTGCTCAGTCAAGACTCTCCACCTTCTACATATCTTTCAGTAAGAATCAGTGCAGGCTCTGACTGGACAAGAAAATTACATGAGGAAGTAGCATAGCAAATGAGTAAATGTGTGTCTGACCAGAACTTCCTCTTTCTGTTGGCTTGCCCTGCATATGACAAGCTCCAGTTTAGTGGAGGTGGGATCTATTTCAAGCTAATTTCCTGTGGTCATTTTTTCCATTTTCAAGTGATGGGTCATTCAGCATACATGTAGACTAGACAGGCATTTTGCTTCTCTCTATACAACATTTAGGGTTACTTTTTATAAGGCAGATTTTCTATTCAAATGGGAAAAGAGAAAACAGACAAAACATTAGAGAATCTTTGGTCACTTGCTGACTGCCGTGGTATTGAATTCAGTAGAGGACTGGATAGAATGGGAGAAATTGGTAGAATTCTCAATAGTCTTTCTCTCTCTCTCTTTTTTTAAACTATAACTCCCTTTATTTCCCCTGAAATGTGTGATCCTTTGAACATAATCACTCCAAATTAAACATGTAACACCAATTATTAGAAACTATTGATAAACTGTTGTCTTTACTTCATTTAGTGTGAAATATTTTAAAATATTTTGGTGTACTTGGTCTTTGAATCCAAAGGATTTTATTTTTGGAATTGAATCCTAGGATTCTATTTTTTAAAAAACTTTTACTATATACATCTCAATGATTATTCACTTTTTCCAAGACTATATATTTTAACTATACTTCCTTCTGTTTATCAAGAGTTAGTGCTCATAGATCTATTGTTTTTTATCCTAATGAAGTGTCTACACACACACACTTGAACCTTGAGTCATACAGGTTAGAACTGTCAGGGTCCACTTATATGTGGATTTTTTTTCCACATCTGCCATGCCTGCGACAATAGGACCAACACCTCTTCCTCTTTCTCAGCCTTCTCAGTGTGAAGACGATGAGGATGAAAATGTCTAGTAAATATATTTTCTCTTTCTTATGATTTTCTTTCTTTTTGTTATTGGGGATTCACTGAGGGTGCAAAGAACCAGGTTCCACTGATTGTGTTTGTTAGGTAAAGTTCCTCTCATAATTGTACCCCGTCCCCAAAAGGTATGCCCCACACCGTGACCTCCCAGCCCCTCCCTTCTTACGATTTTCTTAATACCATTTTTCTAGCTTGCTTTGTTGTAATAAGACAGCATATAATACATGCAACATACAACATAGTATTCGTCAGCTGCTTATTTTATCAATAAGGCTTCTAGTCAATAGGCTATTAATAATTAAGGTTTTGAGGATTCTATGGTTATACTCAGATTTTTGACTCTGTGTGTAAGGGGGGGGTCAGTGTCCCTAATGCTCAAGTTTTTCAAGAATAAACTGTAATGACCTACCACCCTTTGCTTTCAGCCTGTGGATGATTATAAGAGTGAGTCTCAATTGGAAATGCCAGAACGTCAGACCCTCCTTAGAAGGTAGGCTAAGAATAATATGCATTTTCTTGGGCATCAGAGGGACACAAATGTTGGGGGACACAGAGTTGGAGTTAGGGAAAGATTTTTTTCCATATTTTGTAAGATTTCTAATGCTTGAAGCTAAAATATCCATAATTAGGGCCACAAGTAAATTACAATTTACTCTCTGCACAATTCCACAAATTATTTGTACTATATTTTGACTATTGAAATGATGTTCATGAAATTTTTTAATGACACAGAACAAGAAGCTAATAATACAAGGTTCAAAAAAGGTTCCTACAACAATAGATATAACATAGGGGAATTTTCATATTTTTAGCCTTATGTCATGCAGATAAACCCAAAAGAATAGGAACAAACCTGAAAAGAAATGTGCCAAAAATGGTAATAGTAATTCCTTGTGTTCACTGGGATGATAGATATGTTTCTGTTTCCTTATGCTTCTCTTTGTCTAGTTATCTGCAATGAGATGATATTAGATGATAGAGAAATAATATTAAAGATGAAATAAAAGGAAAGAAAAGCTTGCTTGAGGCACAAGTCAAGCTCATATATCATGTCTCTCAAGTTAATTCCACCCGCTTATCAAAGAATTCTCTCCTTACTTTGAGTAAACAGGGACATTCACAGATAACAGGAATCTTTGTGTTCCTATAACTTCTTGAATTGTTTCCACCATTCCCTTTTATAAAGCCTCCCCTTCAAAGTCAAGTAGACATAGCTCTGCTTTCAGTTTCATTTACTTTTATTCCTATATATGAGAAGAGCTCTCTTGCTGGAAGGAGGTTTTCAGTAGCCTATGGGTGTCCTCATGTTCTCACAGTCTCATCTTGAGCTGCTTTTTAGGCACTGCCTATTCATGGCTTGGGGCAGAATCCTTAAAGATAGCTTTGTCTGCCTATTCCCGTTGGTTGGCAGATGCCTCTGAAAAAAGACAGAAAAACCCATCCACTCTTGGACCGTAAGCTGGCCATTCATGCATTGAAGTCACTGGAGGCTGATGTAATGATAGCAACCATTCATGCTGGCAGACAAGAGAACTCTGTATGTAATACAGAAGACTGGGGTGATTTTAACTAGCCATTCCTCGCATGGAAACGATGCTGTAACGTTCTGATTGGCTGAGCTTTGACAGATTTTGAAGGGGGTGAGAGGTGGTCTGAGCTGGTACAATAACTTTCAGAGGGTGAGTCTCCTTCCTCCTTCAATATGATAAGTAAAACTCCAACTTTTAATTGCATTGGACTTTGAAACTAAGTGGACAAAACATGAAGAATTTTATGAAAATAAATCATAATAAAAATGTATTAACTTGATAGAACATGATTAAACAATTTTTAAATTCCTCAGATTAGTACCTCCAAACATGTCTTTTCCCCATATAAAAATAAAACCACCATTAAAGAAAAGATTACTGGCAAAAATGTGAGTACTGGGCACTATTATGCCTCAGGATTAAAGACATACAATGTGGTAATTAAAAACATGCTGACTCTTAAAAATCTAGGGCTTAATTAATGAGTTAATGATGGGAATAGAGCCCCTTTTTATCAGAATTTAAAATTCCAATTATAAGTAGTTATGTTTTTGAAAGTTCATCCACAAAAACTCTTAGGTAGGTGTAGGGCATCTAATGTTTGATTTATGATATTTGGGATCTGTAGAGTGTCCAGAAAGGTGAGAGGAACCTGGAATATCTCATTAACACTTTCATAAGAGTGGTTATGAGTTGAAACTTTTTTTCTGAAGGAAATCCTGAAGGGTCCTATTTAGCAAATCCATTATCCACAAAGTACAAAAGAGATTTGAACACTTATTAGACAATGCGATTGATGTGTGGGCTGAAGTATGATCAGTCTCAAGCAACACCTCTGTGATAAATCCCTCTATCAAAAACTCAAGACATTTTGACATAAATTGTCCTGATATTTTCTAATCTCTATTCTTTATGTTAGCTCCATTTAAATCACCACAGGGTAGCTCAATGGAGGTGCAGCACAATTTTTTAATATCATGCTGATTATGTTAAGCTTCACTAATCTTTGTTTCATTGTCTTTTTCATAGAGTTGATTTTATTATCTTGCCTAAATGAAGGTGATATTGTGGCTGCCAGATAGCCGGGTGGATTTAAACAATTGTGGGCAGTCATTTCATCTGTTCATGCCTTCCAGTGACTTTTGCACTTCCATTTCAACTCCACTGTGGCAAGAGGTACCAATAGAGACAATTCAAACAAAATCTGTAAAAGAAAAATACAACCAAGGACAAAAAGAGAATGAAAAACATCAAAATATCAATCATTGTCCATTCATTCTTGAAATATAACACCAAAAACTACCTCTATATATTTCAATAATATATAGGAAGATGTTTACATTTCAGGTGGTGAACTGGGTTTTAAGACAAATGCAGTATACAATACAAAGCTGGCTCTTTCCACCCTCAGAAAGCTTCCAGTCAATGGCTTCCTGTAAAGTAGCAGAGATGGTCATTCAGATGCAAATCTAATGAAAATCTAACTACCGTTCGGATAAGACAATATCCAATATCCAATATCCATCTGAGATGTGAACTCAGATGTTTTTAGGTGAAGGTGACAGAAAACCAATTCAAATTGATTTAAGGATAAAAGAAAATTCTTTGTCTCACAGACCTGAAAATTCCAAGGGTAGACTGGCTGGATCCAGGACCTAAAATTCCATTGCTAAGACTAAAGCTCCATCTATCATCTGCTGTGATTCCTCATGGGATAGATCCTAACCTCATCTTTCACATGCTAACGCACCAGCTGGTATCCTCACAACTCAAGTCCAGCAGAAAGAGAACTTCTTTGTCCCCTCCACTTCTAAAAGTAGTCAGGGAATCAAGAATCAATGGCTTTAATTGACCAAGTCTAAGTCAAATCATCACACTTGAGTTTAGAGAAAGGTCAACCTTATAGACTATGAGGAGTGATTACACTTATCTCCAGGGAATATCAAGGTGCTATTATCATAGATAAGGTAAATGGTCAATGCACAGAAAAATCATAACAGTTGTCCCCGCATAGAAGATACAGTGCCGTCTATGGGAAGGTTCATCCTGCTAATGATAACATCTAAGGGATTTTTGCTAACTGCATCTCCTAGAAGACTGACAAAAGAAGAGGCTGACACTGTGGACATAATATTAGCCTCTGAGGAATATCTCAAGATATGAAAGAATTATGAAACTTTCCCTTTGGGAAAGATATAACATTCAGTCATTTATTATTTCTGTAGTACTCAATGGTATCAGGCCTTGTCCAAGGCTTCTAGATTCGGATTAAGGCAAAGACAGAGTCAGATGCACAGTAGATCCTAGATTACTAGATTTTAACTTCTCCAAAGAAAAATTAAGACAAGAATAAATCTAGGGAAAAGTATTTCTCTAGGGGAGTGGAAGATGGATAATAAAATATGTTTCTGTCTATCCAGTCCAAGCAAGTTTAGTATTGATAAAAAAAAAAAAGAAAGAAAAGTTGATAAAGTCAGAGCCGATATAAAGAGGACTGTGGAAAAATCGGAAATTATGTGGCCCTAACTGATTCAGTTTGGCATATTTTATCAGAGCTAGATTCTCTGGTATCAGCCACTTATCTTTAATTCTGCTATCTTCCAATTTAGAGATCAATTATGACTAAAGCAAGTCTAGCAGCTACAACGATACCACTCCTGGAAGTCATGATTCCTAGGAAAAAAATCAAATGCATTCCTGTCACCCTTCCCTTTGTACCATCTTTGCCATACAGCTGCAAACTCCAGGCATCAGTGAAGAAGAGCCTGTTGAACACCCTAATTTAAGTACCAAATTCAAATTGGTCAAATCCATAATCTTGAGCATCTGCCCAATTTCCTTCCTTTAAATTTTAGCTTTGTTTCTATCTCTTTCTAAAACTAAGCCATGTTCTATTCTCCAGTTATTTGGATTCTTAGTATCCAGATTTGAACCCTCCAACATTAATACGGGATGGACAAATAGGATTAGAAATATAAGGTAGATTTCCAAACTTAATAGTATGGTAAATAGGATATTAATGTTCATTTCCTAATGTTTAGAAACTTAAATGTCTTGCATTGCATGACAAAAGAGACTTTGAAGATGTAGTTAAGGTTATAAACATTAATAGAGGGAGATTATCCTAGTTTATCCAGGGTAAACCAATCTAATCACACAAGCATTTAAGTAGAGAGAAATTTCTCTGATGTGAATCATAAAGATGTAGCAGGTGAGGGAGACAGAAGACATGAAACAGAAGGGCAAGCAGAGATATCCAACAGTGTGAGAAGGATTTGAGGCACTGTTTCTGGCTCTGATGTGCAGTGGTTTATACGTAAAGACTACAGACAGGCCTCTGGGAGCTAGGAAGCTTTCTAGCTAACAGCAAGCATGAAAATGGAGACTGCAATTCTCCACCTGCAAGGAACTGGATTGTATCTGTAACCTGAATGAGCTTAGAAAAAGATTCTTCCTAGAGCCCCTCGAGTGGGTCAAGCAGATTGATGTCTTTATTTCAGCCTATAAAACCCAGAACCGAAAAACCAGTGGAGCAAATCTGGATTTTTGATCTACAGAATATAAAATAAAAGTTTTTATTGTTTTAAGCACAAATTAGTGAATTTTTCTTTTTTTTTTTTTTACACCAGCAGTACAAGTCAATACAGTATACTTCTGGACAGGGAAGGAAAAGTATGACTTAGGAGAAGAGAAAATCGTGGCCATTTAAAGAATGGATGGATTTTAGATGGGAGAGTTTTCTAGTGATGCTTAATATGGCTTTGATTTTAGCCTTATGTTGTTATAAACAGTGAGTAATTGTCCTTTAAGCTGGGTAATGATCCGCAAAATGTCTTTCTTCTTTACAGGGTTCAAGTCAGTATTGAAGTAAGCATATTTATGGTGAAATAAAGAGGCCATGAAAAGAGGTAAAAATAGAAAATTTAAAACCAAGCACATGATTAATCATCAATCCCACTACTCTATGTCTAGTCTTAGAATCAAAAATAGTTCTTTTATGATTTGAGGACAAGTCTCTATTTTTGGAAGCCTCTATTTTTTTTGTCATACCTCATCAGATCTATTAGAAAAAAATTAAAAATAAGCATGGTAACGTATTACAAAGAAACAAAGCCATTGACAGATGTCTAAAATTCTTGTTGGTTATTTTGTCTCAAAAAAAGGGACTTTCTATAACATATTATGTGTTTTTAAGATAAGGCTAATGGCTTCATCATCAGTACTGAGAAGAGCTAATTTAATAAGACCTCACTAATTTGCAAGCAATTGCACCACTAGATGAACATGGAATGGCCTGCCAAGAAAAGTTTTGCTTTAATAGCCTTCATGTGCACTAGACATTTATATCTACAAAGGATGTTTATGTCTACCTTGGGCTATTTCCAAGGTTTTTCTTTGGGTGTCTCTTTTGGATCTAAGCCTTCACTTGGAGAACTCTTTCCTCCTTAAAAAAAGAGAATACCAGTTCTTACAACATAAAAGAAAATCCTCAATGCTGCTTTTTTTTTTTTTTTTAGTGATATGTGGCAATCACCAGCCAACCACCAGGCCAAGGCCCGGAAATGGAGTAAGCATGCCATGGCTCAGAGAAATCAAAAGAGAATGTGAACTTCTAGGAAACAACAATTGAAGTGGGTCCAAATGTGGAAAGTCAGGAAACCTCAGCTACTAAGTTTCAGAGATTCTTCAGATGTGTAAGTAATACCAAAGCAGATGGAAAATTCCAGTCGCCTTGACTGGTATTCTGGATCTGATGGGGATTTCCTGATGAGGTTATGACTGTCAAGGAGTCAGACAGTCTTTTTTTTCTTCTACAACTCCCAGCAGGTGCTTCTCCTCACAGAAAATACATCCAGAAGCTCCTCAAGTTGTGACCAAATGACTGTTCCCTACCAAGCTCTTTGAGCATATTTTATCCACTTTTTTGTCCCTTCATTCCTATTGATCACACTGTATTTTAATGAGTGTTCTGTAACATCTGTGAGTAACCACTCAAAAACTGAAAAGAAGTACAAGCTACAAGAATGCAAATGGGAAAAAAATCTCCCATGCCTCCCAAATCAATGCCTCACTTTGACAAATTGTAGCAAGTTATATATTTGGGCATTCTCATCTTCATTCAGTTATTCAAATAAGAGTGAGTCCTATAAAGAACTGGGTATGGTGTTCAGCCAAGGGAATAAATTGAAAAAAAAAAAAATAAAGTCTTCCCAATTATAACACAAGAATATGGGGAAAAGGGAAAGGGAGGGGAGGGGAGGAGAGGGGAGAGGATGGGAGTGCCATTGTTGGGAGCACACCTACGGTGCATCTTATAAGGGTACAGGTGAAACTTACTAAATGCAGAATGCCAATGTCTACATATAGTGATTATGAAAATGCCATGAAGGCTATGTTAAACAGTTCAATGAAAATATTTCAGATTGTATATAAAGTCAGCACATTGTGCCCCATGATTGCACTAATGTACACAATTACGATTTAATAAAAAATTTTTAAAAAAATTAATAAAGTCTTCAGACAGGAAAATTTTAACAGGCTTGAGGGACCCGACAATAGATCAATTGGACTTCACACGATCAAACATCTGGAGTTTTTCAAATATCCAAACGCTCTAAAATCACTATGGCACTTAAATACCCATGTTATTTCTATGAATTTAAAAAAAGATTTTATAGTTGACTATCTTATTGACTATTACCTCTCCTTAAAATACTATCTGGTGCATTTTTTACAATTCTGGAAAGCTACATCTGGAGTTACATATTTTAGTTATGTAATCCAACTTGCCTTTGCCAAAAAAGAAAACTAAGGTACTAGAATGTTGGTGACTTATCTTCTATCTTTATCGGCCATCCAGTTGCTTAAGGAAATAATCTAGGATCACCTTTGTCTCCTTTACCCAGCTCCCACACTGTTTCCGTACTTCTCTCCACCTCCGACCCAGCACAGGCTGCCATCCACTCCAATTCATCCCCTCCAGGTGCTACTCCTGCTTTCCTACATGCATCTCCACTTGGCCGACTTCAAGAGATCCTTAAAAAAGGTCATCAGAGCTCACCAATATTTATGTTTAAAACCTGCCAAAAAAATTCCCTTAAAATACAGACTCCTAGGTCTTGTGGGATCTGTTCACTGCCTCCCTTCCAAGCCTCATGTGCTAATAGTCAAACTCCTGTTCACCACATTTTAGCCTCACAATTCTTTCATATTCCTTGATATGAAAAGTCTCATTGTTGACGTAGGTACTGTTATTCCCTTTGCCTGAAATACTCCTGTCCACAGACCTGTCCTTGGTTGGCCCTTTGTCATTTACTTCTTAGTAAGGTCATTTCTGACTAATCCATCTAATGAACACTTCCCCTCCCACCTCTGGTTACTTTCCTTTCATCAGCAATTTTTGTGATAGCATTGATTGACAATGTTGTTAATTTATGTGTCACGTGTTTATTTTTTGTCTCTCCATACTCAAATATGTTCTTTTAGAGCAGAGATTTTTCCCTATCTTGTTTCCAGTTAATCTCTATCACTTTGAATAGTGCTTAGCACATAGCAGGCATTCAATGGATGTTTATCCGATTGATTTGTTCAAGATCGTACAACGCTGTAAGTCAGAAGCAATGTCTCCTAGCATTCAATAGTGTGAGTCTTCATTCCACTGGGTCATAATTCGTTACAATTATGAACTGGTATCTTGAATATACATCGTATGTCTTTGGTGTAAAATAAATTTTCTCCATTTTAGCACTTCTTCACATTGTTAATGTAAAAAAGATAAGATCAGATGCCAGAGTAGTTGACAGATGTTTTGACTGAACTATTTAAGGGCTTATTCAAATATGTAATACTAAATATGCAAAATAGCCAAGTGTGCAACATCTCAGCTCTGAAAGTCTTCTGGTGATCAGCTGGAGAGAGGAACTACGCACCACGCAAATATGCCAGAGAGGAACTACGCACCAGGCAAATATGTCTTAGGGTCCAATCACACCTGCTTATGGTGGCCCCCGCCAAACTAACATGGAAGGATGTGCCTGGAGGTGGCTTCCTGCTCAACCAACCAGTCCCCAGTGTCTACTTTTGTCTCCTACTTATTTTGCATTGCTGTTAACACCCAATAAAATTCAAGTTTTCTATTCATATATTTCAGCATTTTCTAAATGTTACTATTGTTTCTGGGCACTTTTAGAATATTGAAATAGCCAGCAGTTTTCTATCTCCATCCACTGGCACAGCCCAGAAGTTATGCATTTATTCAATATTTTTTAGAAAGAGAGGAAATAAATGCATACAATTTCCAATTCCTAAGAATATTTAATTTTTAGTGCTTTGGTTTTATATTTGAATCTCTTTTCTTTCATTGCAGGTCTGATTCTTACTTCCCGATTCATTATCTTATTTGCTTTATAGCTGTGTGCACGTGTGCGTATTTCAAAACAGTACCAATATTGTTACTAACAGTGAGACTATTGAGGGCAATGGGTGACTCCTTCGTTTTATTTTTTTCTTCTCGATGTACCTTATCAGAAATGTATAGTCTAAACATTATCTCTTTAAATCACTATGAATACTTTTAATTAATGGCAAATTTGATACAGAGTTAGTGCATGTTTTTTTCTTTCAGCTTTTTAGAGAAAGCATTTTTTTCTTTTTTGATGTAAACTTTGTTTAAATATTTCCATGATATTACAGCCAAAGCTATAAAATAATATTAATTTACAGAGAGCTGTCTTCTTTCCCTGGTCCTTCTTTCTCATTTCTACTTTTCCTTGTAAGTTAACTACTTTTCTTAAGTTTTGGGTTATCTTTACATTTTTTTTAATTCAAAGCAAATTCAACTCAAATGTGTATAATAATACATGTGTATTTATATCTATTCTCCTAATGTAAAAATTAATGTATTTCTTTATGTCATTTCTTCTTTCTCTTAATAATATATTCTTATGAAAAAAATAAAGACTCAGGCCTCATTCCTTTACTCAGGCCTTACATTCCTTTAGCTGCTTGTCATAACATTGTGTGGATGTATCAAAGGATATGCTGTCTGACCCATGCTGATGGCTGAGGTACAGTTGAGTAATTTCCATGTTTTTACTTTTACAAATAGTGCTGCAACATGTATCATTGGGCACGCATCTTTTTATAGGTTTACCAAAGCCTTTTTGGGATAGGTTCTGAGAATTGGAAAATTCTGCAATGTCAATTTATAGGTCATTTTGCTAGAGCTTGCAAACTATTTATCCATTGGAATTATGTCATTTTTTCAAACCCATCAGCAATATATGAGAGTCTTTGTATTCTACTGCCTTCACAAATATTTTATCTTTAAATTGGTATTGTCTTTAATTGGAAGGGAGAAAAATGTCTCAATGCAGTTTTAATTTTCTTTTTATTGTTTAGGATTCATTGAAGGTACAAAGAATTAGGTTACAATGATTGCATTTTTTACATAAAGTCTCTCTTATAATTGTGTCCCCTAACCCCCACCTTGTATTAGATCATCTACTGTCTTCATATTAGAATTGAATACCTTAGATTCTTGCTTCTCCATTCTCGTGATGCTCTACTAAGAAGATGTTCCAACTCAAACCTCGTTAATACAAAAGATGAAAAGTCTCCATATTTTTTAATGGCTGAATAGTATTCCATGGTATACATATACCACAGCTTGTTAATCCATTCCTGGGTTGGTGGGCATTTAGGTTGTTTCCACATTTTGGTGATTGTAATTTGAGCTGCGATAAACAGTCTAATGCAAATGTCCTTATGATAAAAGGATTATTTTACTTCTGGCAGATCCCTAGTAATGGGATTGCAGGATCAAATGGGAGGTTTAATTTGAGTTCTTGAAGGATTCTCCATACTTCCTTCCCCCAAAGTTTTATTAGTTTGCAGCCCTGGCAGCAGTGTAAAAGTGTTCCCTTCCCTTCACATCCACGCCAGCACCTGCAGCTTTGAGACTTTGTGATGTGGGTTGTTCTCACTAGGGTTAGGTGATATCTCAGGTTTTGATTTGCATTTCTCCGAGGATCAAGGATGATGAGCATTTTCTCAGATGTCTGTTAGGCATTTGTTTGTCTTCGTCAGGGTACATGGAATTAACTCTTTTTCTGTTGGTTAACTTGAGTTCTCTGTAGATTCTAGTTATCAACCCTTTGTCAGGTTGATACCCTGCAAATATCTTTTCCCATTCTGAAGGTTGTCTTTTTGCTTTACTTGTGTCTTTAGCGGTGCAGAAGCTTTTCATCTTAAGTCTCATTTGTTAATTTTTGTTGTTGTTGCAATGGCCACTGAAGTCTTTGTCATAATTCTTTCCCCAGTCCAAAATCATCAAGAGTTTTCCCCCACACTTTCTTCTAAGATTTTTTTTTCTTTTTTTTTTTTAATAATTTTATTGAATCATAATTATGTACATTGGTGCAATCACAGGGCACGATTCATATACATTCAGAAATATTTTGATCATACTGTTACAGATATCCTTCATGGCATTTCCTTGATC
>CAUYON010182740.1:0-14030 GCA_963573935.1 Arctocebus calabarensis | reverse complement strand
TTATTCCTCCTGACAATGATTATCCCTGGTTAAGTACTTACCAACTGTGCAGTTTCACATCTTTGTTCGATGGGGAATTCATTCCCTCGCTTGCTTAGTTTCACTTTCCTGTACCAAGATACCTGTTTGGACCCCACCTTTCAAGAGCCAGCACAAAGAAGGAGAACAAACCTGAGTGGGAATGATGGGGAATGAGAAAACAAACCACACAAGAGACAAAAATGGGGTCGGGAGTACTGGAGCAGCTAAGACTGTAGCCAGCACTGAACTGTGGAAACAGCTTTATTTATATAGTACCTAAATAAGGTCACTTATCTTAACAAAGTTGCAAATCTAGCACATGGGGTAAAGATTAGGGAGGAAAAGCTACCATGACTTCTGGCAGAGGAGAAAAGCATATTGTTGATCTAAAAGAATTGTTCAAGGAGGAGGAGGAGCAGTTGAAGGTCATTCTTTGAACATCTCCCCTGGCTGTGAGGGCTTTGTTGCCTTACCGCCAATAATCCAAAGGTTCTGGAGGATGACCATGGGTCTCCAGACAATGGCATGTCAACAAAAGTCTAGAACATCCTTTGGTTTGTCATCATATGTTCTATGCTGTTGCCAAGCCTTTTATAAGACCAATTTGAAAGAGAACAGAAGAGGGCTTGAATACCATTCTTTCCATGGACTGATGCCCAATACTTAAATTGTTATGATCAGTGCCTTCCATGAAGTTTATATACTTTGATCATGTTTGCCTGCTGAAGTTGGATGTTCTTTTCCTGAGAATAATGATTGACTAGACAGAAGGGGATCGATATCAGCGCCAGATGAGGCAACAGTGACAAGACTGTTATCATGTTATCATTCCATCTGCAGACAACATTGCCTTTGCCATTAATTCGATAATTAAATGTGCCTCCTTCTTTTATCCTCTGAGCTACATCTGATTCCAATGGAACTTTGTCATTTGTGATCCTTTCTCACTGTACATGTTGCATGATGTCTCATTTAAATGCAGTACTGGAGAAAAAATTATCAAATACAAAATGGTATTATCCAGGGGATGCCTCTGTAAGTGCCTCACTAAACTGAAGGACAGTTTTGTGCCTCACAAAAACTGAAGGACAAGTGATGCACCAACCCTCATGTTTAGTGTTTGGGTTTTCACCCAAATACAGCTGAAACCAGCTCATGTAGCCCAGATGTGTTGCATCACACCAAAACCTATAGCCAGACTGACTGAGCTTTCCTCTAATAAATTGTTTGCGCCCATGATAACCAAAATAATTTCAGCTTTGCATTCCTCAAAGCTGAAATATGTTTCATTTGGAACAAATGCCATACATCTCTCATTATTAGTGTGCTTGTAGAGTTTGCAACTTGTAAAAGTTGGCCATTGGGTCTAAATTTGCATTATCAGCAACATGCAAATTGGAAAATACGGTTTCAAAGCAGTCATCTGGCATGGGAGCACTAATGAGTACATTATGCACGTCTGTTCTTTGTTTCCAGCGCACCTTCTAGGAACTTAGACGTAACCACTCAGAAAAATGATTCCCAGAAAACATTTGAATTTGGAAGTAATCAAGCCAAATTTACACCTTTTCTTTCAGTATACAGTTGGAGTATGTGACAGTGAGTTCAGTGACCTCGTAATCAAGAAAAAGTTCAAGAATTTCTGTGGGTGTTCTCATGTCGGTGAAGAAATCATTTGGTGGTTCTGTAACTCTTAATCTGCTATGGGCTATGCAGTTAGAACCTGGCAGATTATTTGTTGTTCCACCCTCTTCATCTCCTGAGTCCTATCAGAAACTGGTGTTGTACTATTTTCAGGTGGTTGTATCCCTAAAGCACTTGCTTCTATGCCATCATCTGTCTCTAATGGGTCTGTTATTAAATGTAAACAGAGTTTTAGGCATCTTGAAACTTGTAAAATGATTCAACTAAAAGAGAAAAAGATATTATTATTAGTAGGCATGGTCTTGCCTAGTGCTCCAAAAATAGAACATGTAAAATATCAAACCCGTAACTAATAAAAATAACTTCGTATTTTCTTTTTATAGCACAACAGTGTAACGAGTAGAGAAGAAATAGAAAAAAAATTATTAGTGGAAGATGTGGTATGGTAAAGTTGCATTTACCTGTCTTTGGAATTCACATAACTTTTTGACAAGCTCCCAGCATGCCAGTATCTGCAGCAGTGACTAACTCTGTGCCCTACCTGGTAACTTGTACACCGTAGGAGGCAAATGTGTGTGAAAAATCAGGCCTCAGGAATGACCTTGAGCAGTAGGGTATAAATCATTTCCACATTACTACTCTTACGATCTTTGAACAAGAGGCCTAAAAATGTTAATTGCTTTAGGGGGTACAAGGTGAATTCCATGACATGTATATGTTGTATAGTGGAGGAGTTTGGGCTTTTGTTACACTCATTACTTGAGTAGTAGGCATTGTACCCCATAGGTACTCTCCTCCCCCCTTGTGAGTCTCAGTGTTTATTGTATCATTCTGTGTGCCGTTGTGTAGTCATAGTTTAGCTCCCAATTTTACGTGAAAACATGCAGCATTTCTATCTCTATTTCCGTATTACTTCATTTAGGGTAATAGCCTCCAATTCTATCCAAGTTGCTGCAAAAGCCATTATTTCCCTTTTTTTTTTTTTTTTGGCCAGGGCTGGGCCTGAACCCGCCACCTCCGGCATATGGGGCCGGCGCCCTACTCCTTTGAGCCTGAGTAGCAATCCATGGTATATACGGAGGGTGGCAAAAAATACATACACATTTTAAGAAAGAAAAAACTGTATTGAAATTTTAATAATATATACCCATAATGTTTGCTATCTTATATATTGCTCGTATCTTATATCTCTTATAATTGCAGAAGTCAATTACCTTTTTTTAATCCACTTGTCAGTTAATAGGCATTAGATTGATTCTGAATCTTTGTGACTGTATGCTGTGCTGTGATAAACTTATAGATACAGGTATTTTTTGATGTAATGATTTCTTTTCTTCTAAGTAAATACCCAGTAGTGGGATTGTAGGATCAAATGGTAGATCTACTTTCAGTTCTTGAGAAATCTCCATGTTGATCTCCATCGAGGTTTTACTAATTTACCTTCCCAACAACTACATCTGTGCCAGCATCTATTATTTTTGGACTTTTTAATAGTGTCTATTTTAATTGGAATATGGTGGCTTCTCATTATGATTTTAATTTTCATTTCTTGATGATTAGTGATGTTGAGAATATTTTCATATGTTTTTTTGACATTTGTGTAATTTCTTTTGAAAAATGCCTGTTAATGTCATTTGCCCAGTTGATAAAGGGGTTTGTTTTTTTCTTGCTGACTTTGAGTTCCTTGTAGATTCTGAATATTTGTTGGAAATAGAATTTTGCAAATATTTTCTCCACACTATAGGTTGCCCATTTATTCTTTTGATTATTTTTGCATGTAGAATCTTTTAAATTAAGCCCAACTTGTCTAGTTTTGTTTTTAATTGAATTTGCTTTTGGAATCTTAATCATAAATTTTTTGCCTAGGCCAGTGTTAGAAGAGTTTTCTTCTAGGATTTTTATTAAATTTAAGTTTTTAATGCATCTTGAGTTAATTTTTTTATGTATTCAAAGATAGGATCCAGTCTCATTCTTCTACATGTGGCTATCCAGATCTCCCAGCACCATTTATTAAAAAGGGTACCCTTTCCCCAGTTATGCAGTTATTAATTTTGTCAAAGATCAGTTGCCTGTTAAGTAATGTGGCTTTGTTTCTGGGATTTCTATTCTGTTCCATTTATCTGTATACCTATTTTTACACCAGTACTATGCTGTTTTTGTACTATAGGCTTGTATAATTTGAAGTCTGGCAATGCGATGCCTCCTTTATTATTTGTGTTAAGGGTTGCATTGGCTATTTGATTGCATAAATAAAGCATTGCATTGCTTTATTATTTGTGTTAAGGGTTGCATTGGCTTTTTTGGTTCCAGATGAATCTTAAGGATTGCTTTTTCTAATTCTGTGAAAGATAGTATTGGCATTTGATGGGAGTTGCATTCAATCTGTAGGTTGTTTTGGGCAGAATGGTCATTTTAACAATATTGATTCTTTCAATCCATGAACTTTTTAAATTTGTGCCATCTATAATTTCTTTCAATAAGATCTCTCCTTTGAGAGCTCTATCACCTCCTTGGTTAAATTTATTTCTAGGTGTTCTATTTATTTTTGCAACTATTTATTTAGTTATTTTGCAATTATTGTAAATGGGATTAAGTTCTTGATTTGGTCCTCAGCTTGGCTGTTGTTGACATATAGAAATGCTATTGATTATTGTACTTTGATTTTTTTTTTTTTTTTTTTGAGACAGAGCCTCAATCTGTTGCATCACAGCTCACAGCAACCTTCAACTCCTGGGCCCAAGTGTTTCTCCTGCCTCCGCCTCCCAAGTAGTTGGGACTACAGGCGCCCGCCACAATGCCCAGCTATTTTTTGGTTGTGGCTGGCGTTGTTTGGCGGGCCTGGGTTGGATTCAAACCCGCCAGCTCAGATGTATGTGGCTGGCGCCTTAGCTGCTTGAGCCACAGGCGCCGAGCCTGTACTTTGATTTTAAAGTACTTTAACTTTGTTGTTTTAAAGTACTTTTGACTTTGTTGAATTCATTTATCAAGTCTTAAGAGTCTTTTGGATGAGTCCTTAGGATTTTATAGGCATGTGATTATATAATCAGCAGAGATAATTTGACTTCTTTTCTAATTTAGATGCCATTTATTTCTTTCTTTTGCCTGGTTCCTTGGCTGGTACTTCAGTACTATGTTGAATAACAGTAGCGAAAGTGGGCATCCTTGTCTTGTTGCAATTCATAAGGGGAAGGCTTTCAACTTTACCTCATTTATTATGTTGGCTGTGAGTTTGTCAAATATGGCTTTTATTATTTTGACGTATGTTCCTTCTATGTTAAGATTGTTGAGGGTTTTGTATCATTAGTTATGCCAGGTTTCATCAAATGCTTTGTTTGCATCTATTGAGATGATCAAATGCTTTTTATTTTAAATTCCATTTATGTGGTGAATCATGTTGTATATGTTGAGCCATCTTGCATCCCTAAGATGAAACCCACTTGATCATGGTGAATTGTTTTTTTGATGTGCTATTGGATTTGAGGATTTTTGCTTCTGTGTTGATAAGGGATACATGTATTGGTCTGTAGTTTTCTTTTTTTGATGTGTCCTTTCTTAGTTTTGGTATCAGGTGATACTGGCTTTGTAGAATGAGTTAGGGAGGATTTGCTCCTTCTTGATCTTTTGGAACTGCTTCAGTAGGATTGGCACCAGTTCTTTTTTGTACATCTGGGAAAATCTGGCTGTGGATTCATCTGGTCCTGTGCATTTTTTGTTGTTGTTGGGAAATTTGTTATTACTGATTCAGCCTTGCTACTTGTTATTGATCTGCTCAGGAGCTCTAACTCTTCATGGTTAAATCTTGGGAGATTATATGTTTTCAGGAATTCATTCATTTCCTCTAGATTTTCTAGTTTGTGGGAGTATAGTTCATAATAGTATGATGATATTTTATATTTCTGTGGTATCAGTTGTACTGTCTCCATTTTTATTTCTGGATGTTTATTTGGATCTTCTGCTTTTCTTGGTTAGCCTAGTCACATAGTTCATTAATTTTGTTTATCTTTTTGAATAACCAACTTTTCATTTTATTGATCCTTTTTTGTATTTTCTTTTTTCTTGGTCTTTATTTCATTTAATTCTGGTCTGATTTTTTTGTTATTACTTTTTTTATTATTCTGCTAAATCTGCATTGTGTTTGTTCTTTTTTTAGTTCCTTGAGGTGTGAGTTTAGGTTTTTAAATTGTAATCATCCTGCTCTTTTGATGTAGGCATTTAAGACTATAAACTTCACTTTTAACCCTGCTTTTGAGGTTTCCCATAGGTTTTGGTATGCCAGGTTTTCATTTTCATTCATTTCAAAAAACTTTTTAAGTTTCCACACCAAGCCTGGTGACTCAGACCTGTAATCCACCCAGCAGTTTGGGAGGCCAAGCAGTTGGGAGGATCACTGAGCTCAGGAGTTTGAGATCAGCCTGGACAATATAGCGAAACCTCATGGCTACAAAATATTAAAAAAAGGAATGCAAAGAAAAAATTTATAAATTTTGCCTTTAAACTGTTTCTTAGTTTGTCTATTGATGGTTCAGCAGCACGTTGTTTGGTTTCTGTATTATTGTATAGTTTGTGAAATTCTTTGTGTTGACTTTTTGCTTTGTCCCATGTGGTCTGAGAAGAAACTTGATATGATTCTGTCTTAAAGAATGTTCCATGTGCTGATGAAAAGGATGTATATTCTGTAGTTGTTGGGTACAATGTTCTCTCTATGTCTGTTAAGTCTAGTTGGTCTAAAGTCCAATTTACGTTCCATGTTTCTTTGTTGATTTTCTAATACTGTGAGTGGGGTATTTAAGTTCCTCACTATTATTGTGTTGCTATCTATGTTTTCCTTTAGTACTAGTAATATTCGTTTTGTTTTTCTGAGTGCATATATACATACACATTTGATCTTTAATTATATCCTTTTGCTGAATGGATGCCTTTATCATTATATAATGGCCTACTTTGTCTTTTTTTTTTTTTTAACTGTTTTTGTTTGACTTTTCTTTTTTTTTATCCGATATAAGTATAGGTACTCTTGCTCACTTTTGGTTTCTATTCACATGGAATATCTTTTTTACTCCTTTACTTTTAATCTGTGTGTGTCTTTGTGGGCAAGATGAGTTTCTTTTAAGACATATATAGCTAGATCATGTTATTTAATTCCTTCTGCTAATCTATCTCTTTTAAGTATAGCATTTAATCCATTTATGTTCAAGGTTAATATTGATATGAAAGCTTTGTTCTTGTCACATTATTCATTGATTTCTATTTGATTTATTTTTTATTTCTTTTTCTCTTTTTTGTCTTTGTGGCTTGCTGAACTTCTGTCAAATTGCCATTTAATTTCTTTCTCTTTCTCCTTTGTGTGATTATTTTATAAGACCTGTAAGTTTTATATTTTTGTATGTTTTCATTATGATAAATTTTGACCTTTCATTTCCATGTTTAAAACTCCTTTGAGTATTTCCTGTAGGGCCAATCTAGTAGTGATGCATGCTGTCAGAATTTGCTTGTCTTGGAAAGACTTCATTTCTCTTTCATTTATGAACTTAGTCTGTCAGGATTTAAAATTCTTGATTGGTAGTTTTTTTATTTCAGTACTTGAAAATGACATCGCTTTCTCTTCTGACTTGTAAGGGTTTTGTGGAGAGGTCCGCTATTAGTCTGATGGCATTTCCTTTATAGGTACTAGACACTTTTCTCTTGCTAATCTTAAAATTCTCTTTCACTTTGGCTTTAGTTTTGGTTATGTTGTTGTTAATTCCTTCTTGCCATATATTTGCTTGGGGATCATTGGGCATCCAGCATCTGAATGTCTAATTTTCTTGATAGTTCTGAGAAGTTTTCATTGATTATTTCTGTAACAGATTTTCTAAACTTTGTTTTTTTAATTTCAGATTATTATGAGGCTACAAATGATTAGGTTACAGTGTTTACATTTGTTAGGTAAGGCCCCTCTTATAGTTGTGCCCCTCATCAGTAGGTGTGTCATATGCCCTTAAATTGTGCCCATTAGGTAAGAGCATGCCAAGCTCCTTTCTTCCTCTCCTTGTCCCCAACTTGAATTGAATTGAGTTTTTCTCTTGTGCGGGCCCATATTAGTGCATCTGCTGGCTTCATATTAGTTATATACTTGCTTTTCCATAGTTGTGATACTTTACTAAAGAGAATGTTCTCCAACTCTGTCCAGGTTAATACAAAAGATGTATAGTCTCCATCTTTTTTATGGCTGAATAGTATTCTGTGGTATACATATACCACAGTTTATTTTATTTATTTATTTATTTATTTATTTATTTGAGACAGAGCCTCAAGCTGTCACCCTGGATAGAATGCCGTAGCATCACAGCAACCTCCAATTCCTGAGCTCAAGCAAGTCTCTTGCCTCTGCCTCCCAAGTAGCTGGGACTGCAGGCGCCCACCATACTGCCTGGACATTTTTTGGTTGTAGCCGTCATTGTTGTTTGGTGGCCCAGGCTGGATTCCAACCCGCCAGCTCAGGTGTACATGGCTGGCGCCTTAGCCCATTGAGCCACAGGCGCTGAAACAATATACCACAGTTTATTAATCCATTCATGGGTTGATGGGCACTTGGATTGCTTCCAGAGCTTAGGTTCCTCTGTCCCTCCTCAGCTGGGTGGGCTGTGAATATATTAGCTTGTATTTAGCCCAAAGATAGAGTACTACTTTGCTTTAAACTCCCAAAATGGTGTCATGGGTCATGGACCTGTGACCAGAGAGAGTGGGGCCATCCTCAGGCTGGCTGCACTGGCAGGAGACTGTGGGGAGTGCAATTTGCTTGAGACTTCGTTCCACATCAACTAGATGCAGGATGCCTAGTTTCTCTGCCTCTCCCTGTCCAAACTGGGGTGCAGCTGCCTCAGGCCAAACTTAGCTCAGGGTAGGAAACTGCACGGCCTAGTTTCAAACTCTCAAAGTGGTACCTTGAACCTGGAGCTGGAAAGGCCAGGTGGATAGTGTCAGTGGAAAATGCTGTCAGCTATGTCTCTGTCTCAACAGCACACAGCAGGATAGTGAGGACTGTTAGAAGGGTGATTGCAAAGCACATGGGGCTTCCCTGTCCTTCCTTGGAGCCTGGCAATGGCTGTAGTCATGGCTATCATTCCCTGGGATCTAGGCTCACAGAATGGCACCTGACACAAGCTGCTGTAGGCCCAGATGCCTGTGGGATTCTGCGTGAGTCTCTTTTGGAACAGCATCTCTCTGCACTCTCCAAGCAGCTGCCTATGTTAGACCCAAGACCTGTGTGAATTAGGGGGTTCTCTTTTAGCCAAGATTATAAAAGCTCCTCTAGGCAAGTGGAGCCCTGGGGTCTTCTGTCTTACTACTTCCCTGAAGTCTAGCAGTTTCTCCCATCTGTTAGTCAGTCTCCAGCTAGGCATGTTTCCCTGAACCCTCTCCTTACCCACTGTTGGTGCTTCTGCTTGCTTTTCTGGTAAAGGTTCTCTCCCTTAGATGTTCAAAATGTGAACTAGGAGATGTTTTAAAGATAAAGTCACACAGCCTTCATTACCTCTCTTTCATGCTGGGTAGAGTGTGGATATAATAGCTGGAATTTAAGCAGCCATTTTGGACTAGGAAGTAAAAGCTACATGTTGAAGATTGTAGGATGAAAAGATAAGTAAGAATCCTGGCTTGGAGCCCGTAGCTCAGTGGTTAGGGTGCTGGGCACATAAACTGGGGCTGGCAGGTTCAAACCAGGCCCAGGCCTGCCAAACAACAACAGTGACAACTATGACTAAAAAATAGCCAGGCATTGTGGCGGGCGCCTGTAGTCCCAGCTTTTTGGGAGGCTGAGACAAGAGGATTGCTTAAGCCCAAGTGAGGTTGCTGGGAGGTGTGATGCCATGTCACTCTACCAAGGGCAACAAAATGAGACTCTGTCTTCAAAAAAAAAAGAATCTTCTATCACAGCCCTAAATTGCTTGTGTATATAGAAGAGAAAAAACTTCTATTTTACTTAGGTTACTGTTGCTTGAGGCTTCTGGTTACTTACAGCCCAACCTAAGCCTAACTGGTATAACTACCATGTCTCTGAATCTTGTATTATTATTTTTGATTAAAAAAACTAAGCATTAATATGTTTCTTGGCTTCCTGCCTGTCTTTCCACTAATCTGTTGCCCTGCCTGCAGAAGCACACTTTCCACTTACTTGGCATCTTTCCAGTGTATTACATTAAATTTTGGCTAGGTTCAATATTCATTTCTTACATTTTGACTATGTAAAGGAACTTTATCCTTTTTTGTTCTTTGCTTGGTTTTCTGTTAATTATCATTAAGTCACACTGAACTAGTTCTTTGGGTTATCTAAGTCTCACCATCAGTTTTATTTTCTTGAAGATCTTTTTCTTGGGTCTACCAAAATGTTTTAATCTGTCTGTACTGATTGTTCTAATATGTTGCACCTCCGATAATCCTGGGATTTCCATTTCCTATCATTTTTAAGGATTCCTTTTTGTCTCTGCCTTCTGTTAGATCTCCTGACTTCTGAACCTCTTCCTGTTTTATCAGGATGGAGCATGTCTTTCAGTGGCATCTTGAGAAAGAGTGCAAAGGAGGTAACATCCTCGAGGCTTCCATGTCTTATATATTTTTATCCTTGGTTGATAGTTTGGGTTCACTAGAAATTATGTTCCTTTAGAAATTTAAAGCTGTTGAGCTTTATATTCTTTTAGCTTTTAGGAGTGCCAAAGTCCAATGCTATTGTGATTCCCAGTCTTTTTTATGGTGCTCAGTTTTCTCTTCCTGAAAACTTTTGAGATCTTTTATTTGTTTCTGATTTTCTGAAATTTTATGCCTTGAGGTATGCCTTGAGGTCTTTTTGTATTCTGGGACATTCGGTAGGCTTTCCCAAACTGTTTTCCCAATGAATTTATGTTCTTCCATTCTCCATTGTGAATATTGTCTCTTCCTGAAACCAGATATTTGGATATTGAATATTCTGAAATGATCATCTGTTTTTATTGTCAATCTTTTCTTTTCACATTTTAATATCTCTGAAGTTAGGGTACATTTTATAATCATAGTACTTGTTAATCTGTTTTTATCTCTTTGCTTTATTTTGTTCCCTTTTAAAATTCTGTCTCTTCTATTGATATTTTCATTTCTACTGTCATTTTATTTTATTTCAATGCTTTTTTGTCTTTCAGTACTCCCTTTTGTAATATTTTGTTTGCTTTTTTTTTTTTTAATAGAGACAGCGTTTCATTTTATTGCCATCATTAGTGTGCCGTGGCATCACACAGCTCACAGTAATCTCTAACTCCTGGGCTTAGGTGATTCCCTTGCCTCAGCCTCCTAAGTAGCTGGGACTACAGGCGCCCGCCACAACACCTGGCTGTTTTTTTGTTGCAGTTTGGCGGGGTCTCTGTTTGAACCCGCCACCCTCGGTATATGGGGCCAGTGCCCTGCCCACTGAGCCACAGGCACTGCCCCACTTCTGGCATATGGGCTGGCGCCTTACTCCTTTGAGCCGCAGGCGCTGGCCCATTTTGTTGTTTTTTTATGAGTGTAATATCTTCTCTTATCTTTTAAAAGATATTATAGATTTTAAGTAAAAAAACTTTTTTTTGTAGTTTTTTTTTTGTAAAGTTTCACTGTATTGCCCTTGGTAGAGTGCCATGGCTTCACAGCTCACAGCAACCTCCAACTTCTGGGCTTAGGCAATTCTCTTGCCTCAGCCTCCCGAGTACCTGGGACTACAGGTGCCCGCCACAACACCTGGCTATTTTTTTGTTTTGCAGTTTGGCCAAGGCTGGATTCAAACCCACCACCTTCAGCATATGGAGCCAGCACCCTACTTGCTGAGCCACAGGCACAGCCCTTTAAGAAAATGTTTACCTGTGTAAATTTTTTCTTCTCCTCCCAATTTGTTTTGGTTTTGATATTAGGTGTTAGAGGTTTTCTTTAACTGTCTCATAATATTACTATGAGTTTTTGGATTATTGGCTTCATTATTTGGTGATCTTGCTAAAATAATTGATAACCTCCCTTAGTTTTTTATCTTAGGTTGATCCACATTTTCCAGAGAATAATCTTCCCATCTCTTGCCTAGGAGATACAGCTCTGGTTGCCAGAATTTTGGGAGCCAAGTAGAGGGAGAGTGCTTGGGTTTGCATCATTAGTATGTAAAAATTTACACAGTTCCTTCTCTATTCAGTATAATAGAGATTCTCAATTGCCAAGTTTTCCTCCAGGCTAATTATCCTTTTATTTTTTTCCTAATGGTAAACTTCAAATCTTTTGGGATAGAGCAAGGACAGTTACGCACCTGCATGGAGTAGGGAGGATATCTGAGGATATAACTGCTTCTTATTTAGGCTTTCATACAGTGTTTCCATTCACCCACCCTCACCCACCCTGTATTGTTAGAGTTTGTTGACCATTCCGACGTGTAAATCTAGTAGTAACTTACTGTCATTCCTCCTGTAGGGTTTAGTGTCTGAGGTGAGCCAATTCATCAAAACTTGTTCCTTTGCTTTTTATCTTCCAAACTGTATTGCTATTTTATCTGTTGCTATTTCTATTCATGATCACATTACTGTTTATTATTTCTTTAGTGGTACTTCATCATTTTAAAACTTTTGAAACAGGAAGAAAAATTCTTCAAATGTTATTTGCTTGTGGACTACGATACCCACCCAAAATTAAAAAAAATCATTTTAAAATTTCAGAATTTCCTAGATGTTAATTATGTTACAAGATTTATTTGCTTTATAAATGAGGTAAGACAACTCTTGAAAGATAAAGATTGAAATGTCATAATTTCAATGTTATAACTTTTTTTTTTTTTTTTTTTTTTGAGATAGAGTGTCATTATATGTCACCCTTGGTAGAGTGCCATGGTGTTGTAGCTCACAGCAACCTCAAACTCTTGGGCTTAAGTGATTTTCTTGCCTCAGCTTCCCAAGTAGCTGGGACTATAGGGGCCCACCACAATGCCGGCTACTTTTTTGTTGTGGTTGTCATTGTTGTTTAGCTGGCCTGGGCCGGGTTCGAACCCACCACCCTGGGTGTATGCAGCTGGCTTTCTACCCGCTGAGCTATGGGTGCCGCCCTCAATGTTATAATTTCTTAAAGTAAGGAAAACTGAGAAATGTGTATATGCGTATACTTTGATTTATTGGATAAGGCTTATACTATTTTTCTTCTTTATTCCTTATAATCATCATGAACTTATATGTTCAGAATATTTTTTCTCTTTTCTCAGCCTTGTCTCTTAGCTAAGACAGATGGATACTAAACCAGATGAGGAAGGGTTTCTGATGAAAATAGAAAACTTACACACTTATGGTGCATTTTAGAAGGGACAGGTGAAACCTACTAAATGCAGAACACAAATGTTTTCACATAATAAACGAGAAAATCCCATGAAGGTTATGTCCAACAGTTGGATGAAAATATTTCAGATCATATATGAAGCCCTCACACTGTACCCCACGATTGCACTAATGTACACAGCTATGATTTAATAAATAAAAAAATAAAATTTCTGCCAAAAAAATAGAAAACTTAATAATAATCATAAAGAAATGTGAGAAATTTCCTTTTAATTCAGCAAATATATACTGAGCACCTATTATGTGCTTTTGCTATACAAAATGAAAATTGTCTTGCCATCATGAAGTTTATATAATAAGTCAAAGACATACTAAAAAAGTCTTGAATGACCATTGCCTATACTGACAAACTATGTTAGTGTTTACAAATACTCCAAACCAGTGTACCACTCAAATTTTCACATGTATATGAATCGTTTGGAAATTTTTCAAGAGTACAGATTGTGATTCAGTAAGTCTATGGTGAGGTCTGAGATTCTGTATTTCTTATTACCAGTTAACTTTTTTGAGATGTAATTTATATATAACATCCACCCATTTTAAGCTTACAACAACTTTAGGTAAATACATGTATATGTTTATTTCTATATATCTATCTTTATCTGTCTACATATCTTTGTTACAGATGCCTTAAAGATTCAGTGTTTTTAGCAAATTGCAGGTAACGAGGATGCTGCTGATCTGAGTACCATACTTTGAGTTGCAATGCTCTAAATCATCAATTAAGACTTTAATCCCTAAACACTTCTACACTGCTGGTAAGAATGCAAACTAATACGTTCCTTTTGGAGAATACTTAGAGATCTAAAAGTAGACCCGCCATTCGATCCTAAAATTCTTCTACTAGGTATATATCCAGAAGACCAAAAACCACATTATAACAAAGACATCTGTATCAGAATGTTCATTGCAGCCCAATTCATAATTGCTAAGTCATGGAAGAAGCCCAAGTGCCCATTGACCCACGAATGGATTAATAAATTGTGGTACATGTATACCATGGAATATTATGCAGCCTTAAAGAAA
>CAUYON010182739.1:0-11079 GCA_963573935.1 Arctocebus calabarensis | reverse complement strand
AGGCGATAGAGATAAAACTATTAAAATGGAATTCTTTACAAATTTGTATTATTAAAAACTTATTTTTCGGCTCGGCGCCTGTGGCTCAACAGGCTAAGGCGCCAGCCATGTACACCTGAGCTGGCGGGTTCGAACCCAGCCTGGGCCCGCCAAACAACAATGACGGCTGCAACCAAAAAAAAATATATATAGCCGGGCGTTGTGGTGGGCGCCTGTAGTCCCAGCTACTTGGGAGGCAGAGGCAAGAGACTCGCTTGAGCCCAGGAATTGGAGGTTGCTGTGAGCTGTGATGCCACAGCACTCTATCCAGGGTGACAGCTTGAGTCTGTCTCAAAAAAAAAAAACGTATTTTTCCCCTCTCCATAAAAGCCTTACATTGGTAGAACAGAACCAAAGAACTGAGACCCCTGTTTAGAACAAACTGGAAATTTAAGTGGTGGGAATATCCAAGTTAACTGACAGGTACAAAGAAGCTGCTGTCAGAAAGATGAGGATTGTATAACTCTGCTGCTCTCAGTGGATCCCCACACCATCAGCCCCCAGCAAAGGCTGGGAGGCCTAAGTCTTACATGAAACCAAAACAGTATCACTAAACAGAAGTTCAGTGAGCCCAATCCAGGATTTAGAGGTGCACTTGGAAATGAAGCCCAGCACAGATACAGACAGCTAGCTCACCACAGCCTACTAAAGATAAAAAGAGGAGCCTTGTTTTTCCAAAATAGATAGAGGGTACTGTCTCCCACTCAGCAGTGTACAAATGCGAAGAGCCAAAGATATAAGAAAGATTAAAATATAACTACAGAAGATGGAAAACAAGAGCAAGTAAGAAGACAGGAGACTCTGTAAGAGCTGATACAACATCGTATCTTCTGCAAGTGACGCTACAAAGTCTCTGTAGCCAGTAGAGTCTAGAGATGGTGCAACATCTAAAGATCAGTGATTCTAAAAGTATAGCCCAGGGCCTGCCTACTGCTGTTAGGGACCCTAGAACAGACTGCAAATTGATGCAAAATGCAAACCCTTTGTAGTTTTTGTTGGTTAGATGGTATGCATTTCTATGGGTGTTCATTTTTATATACAATTAAGTCATTTTCAAAGAGCCTAATGTATTAGCTAAGATTAGCACATTCTTTAAAGTTTATTCTGGCTACCACATGCAGTTGGGCAATGTCGAAGAGTTCCACTGTGCACATGTATGAACAACCAGTTGGATCTGGCAATCAGATAATTTTCTAGAAGGGCCATTCATTCTGAGTATTGGCATCTTAAATTAGCCACGCTTTCCATTCACAGCTATTCCTGCCTTTTGATTATAAAACACTCACAGTTTACTTTCTTCACTAAAAGTTTAGTTTTGCAAACGGAGTATTGCACGCTCACATAAACATTATTTGGGGCATACAGTTTATATTATTAAAACCCTTCATATCCATAATTTTAAACCAGAAATACTTAATAATTACCAGCATACATTCTTAAGAAATGTGTTTAGAAACGTTTTCCACCTAGATTTTTTTTTCTAAATGAAATGTTCTTTAGAGAGAGAAATCAAGAGAAACAGAGGCCAGGCTGGTAGTGGCAGCTGTCAGTGTGAGTCTGAGTCGCACTCGACTGTGCCCACAGCTGAGCTGAACTCAGAGGGAGGCCAAGGGAATGTGCTGAGGCAGCAGGGCCATCTACAGAGATGCACAAAAATTGCCCTGTATCCTTCAGTCCAGCTAGAAATTTTCTACTTTAGCTGTTACTATTTTCTCTCTTTGGGGAATGTTTACTTGTTTTATTATCACATCAAAGTATCTAAAGAGACCATTGTATGGAAGATAAAAAAAAGAATATCACATGACATTAAATGCCTCCTTGCTTTCTGGATTATACTCATATATCTGATCAATCAAAAAAACAAGTTAAGGGGCGGTGCCTGTGGCTCAAAGGAGTAGGGCGCTGGCCCCATGTGCCGCAGGTGGGTTCAAACCCAGCCCTGTCCAAATATTGCAAAAAAAAAAAAAAAATTTAAGAACTTAATCCAAGTACCAAATATGTGCAATTTGGTTGTCTGTGAATCAGGTACAATTATTATCATACTATTACATTCTATAAATAGTACTATATACAAAATAATTTTACTAAGGTTTAAATGAATATAAATGGAATTTCTAATCATTTCTTTCCAACCTTGATATATCATCTGACATACTCCTATTCTGAAGAATAAAAATTCTGATATTTATATAAACAACTCTTTTTTTTTTCAGAATTTGAATGTGAAATAAGGAAATTTGAGACTGTATTGTTTAACTTCTGCTCCACTAATCTGGCTTGGAAATGCACACTCCTCTTAATTTGTGAATGAAATGAAAAGACACTAATTATATCTCAGTAATGCCACTAATCTATGTAAGTAATATTTGGTTCAGTCCTCAGAAGAAAGTTTTAGCACTCGTACTAGAAACTTTCACTAACACAGAGGGTACCAAAAAAAATGGACACACATTTAAAAAAAAAAACTGCATAATATAATATATATATATAACTGAACAATGTAATACTCATGTCATGTTTGACCTCTGCAATTACAAAAGATATGAGGTACCATATACAAGACAACAAGTGTTACGGATGTATATTGAGTATTACAATGTTCATGCAGATTTTTCTTTTTTTAAAATGGATATATGTTTTTTGGTACCCTCTGTGTTCAAGAATACAAGAGGGAGATTCTCATGTTTTTATGAAAAAAGTGATGTAAGCAATAAACATGTTTTATGTATAAACACATGTTGTTTATCTAGCAATGAAAATTGCTGATTCAACTTTGTTACAGAGGTTAGTTCAAAACCGTCAACTTGACTGATGGAAACTGATGCAAACTGTTATCTGACCTTGTTACTTATTTCATAACCAGTTCTCAGGGAGACCTATTTCTTACATCTCAAGATTAGTAAGCTTTTTTCTTTGTTGTTCACACTGAGTTTTTCTGACTTCCTTGCCCCAGTTTGGTTTGTTTTTTAACTTCTTTTTCTATCTTTTGGTATTTACTGCTAACATCACCATGATTTTTCCCATGGCATCTCATTTTTTAGAGATTATTTAGAAAGTAAACTGTGTGTCATACTTATCCTTTGGTGTCTGTGGCACTTCTCACTTGTGCAAGCTAAAGAACGCTTACTCAGTCTAGCATGAATTTGGCGCAAACCCATTCACAAAGCTCGCGTTACTTTATTTTCAAAGTAATAGTATTGAGAACTAAATTATTAATGCATGTTAACACATGGCAGAATTTTCCAATATTTAGATCCTTTTATTTGCATTCACAAAAGCATGAACTTAAATTATGAAATTATATTAAAATAAATGGTAATAAAGCAAAATTTTGTAGATGTGAAGCAAACGTTCCATGTCATTAGGCAAAGGAATTGAGTCTGACATGAAAGGAAGGAAGGGAGGGAGGAAGGAAGGAAGGAAGAAAGGAAGGAAGGAAGGAAGGAAGGAAGGAAGGAAGGAAGGAAGGAAGGAAGGAAGGAAGGAAGGAAGGAAGCTTCGAAGGAAGGAAGGAAGGAGAGGAAGGAAGGAGAGGAAGGAAAGAAGGAAAGAAAGAAAACTGGGAGGGAGGGCAAAAAAAGAAAGGAAAAAAGAGAAAGAGAGAGAGGAAGGGAAGGGAAGGAAAGGAGATGGTGAAGGAAGGAAATACTGGAAGTATGGAAGTCAGTAGTGGGCAGAGATCTTTGAGATTGTGATGAAGTACCTTTCCTTTCCATTCACTGTTGTTCCTTCCACCACAAAGATGCACACTGTGGTTATTGCTTTGGGCTGTCATTCCTCTGGAGGACAGGCACTGAGCAAAGGGTAGGCCCAGGTAGAGTGACAGGACAGCGTGTGTACCTGCAGGAGAGAGAAAAGCTGCCCTAGGATATGAAAGGCCAATGACATATAAACCTTATTTACCACTTTTTTCCCTAAAGATCTGGCAAAGCACTGGAAGTTATCTCTGGTGAATATTACAGTGGTGAAAAGCATGCAGGCTTAGCTAGGCTGCCTGGATCGAATGTCAGCTTCATCACCCACTGTTCAATGACCTTGGGCAGGTTAGCAACTCTCTCTGCCTCAGTTTCTTCACGTGGGGAAGGACTTATTCTGTTAGGTTGCTATGGGGATTAAATTACTTATATATTTGAAATGCTCACAAGTGTACCTAGTATTTTAAAATGTGTTTTGTCAAATTTAAAAATTCAATAACTAAAATATCAATGCTCTCCTCATAGGGGTATCCAGCCTTTGGTCTGTGGGCAACATGCATCTAATTTGAGGAATGTTTTGCTTATCTGTATTGCCAGATATCAGGAAATTTAATTGTGGATTTTTTTTTTTTGACTCATCAGCTTGTTAGTATTTGCATTTTTAATGTGCCCAAGACAACTCTTCTTTCTATGTGAAGTAGAAAAGAAAAAAGATTGGACACACTTGGAACCTTCAAACCTTCTGATTTCTTCTCAGAGTAAAATGCAAAGACCTTCCAACAGCCTGTCCCGTGTGATCTGCTTCATTTCCTCTGTCTGGGTACTCAGAGTGCAGTTTCTAGGCCCCTTTGTATCATGTGAGGTCGGGTAAGTGACTTCTGGTCATATCAAGGAGTCCATGACAAGGCACTTCTAGGCCTGCTGTGGTCACCAACCACGCTGGTGCACCTACAACTCTCCAAGGTTTTGACCCAGAGGAAAGCCCTCACTCCTGGGCAAATGGACAGTCATCTTGATCCTGCCTTCTTAAAACCTCTTATAATTCTTCATACTCTTTTTCCACTTGCTGGATATCCATGTCCAGGGCAACCTTGAAATTCACCTGTTGGCAATAACAGAACCAGCACCAGCCTGGGCTTCTGCATGAAGCTGAGTTATGGCCCTTTTCTCACTGGACTTTATGTGAGCAAAAATAAATTTCTATTCTGATAAACCACTACGGTTCCATTGCATAGCTCGACCAATAAACTAAATACTGTGTTGCTCTTTCTAGCCTCCCTGTTCCCATAAGAAAATAAAGGTTCACTGGCTATTTACTCTGTTCAGAATGTTCCTTTTCAGATGTCTTCACGGCTAACTTCCTCACCTCCAGTCTTTCTTCGCTGGACTCTTGTTTTCTATGGCACCTACTCAACCAGTTTATTCAAAATATCAGCCCATCCAACATACCTCTCTCCTCTTTTTTATTTGCCACAATATAATCACCTTTTAATTTATACTCTATCGTTTACACTCATTTCTTTTGTTGTTATTTTCTGTCTTGCCTCCTGTACTAAGATAACTAGAACATCAGTTTCAAGAGGGTTGAGCATTTCATTTTGATCACTGCTTATCTCAAGAGTCTGGGACTGCAGACCCCAACCCCCAGGTACCAGTTCACGGCCTATTAGGAACCAGGTCACACAGCAGGAGGTGAGTGGGAGGCAAACTAAGGAAACTTATCCTCTTGGGTCCACAGAAAAATTGTGTCATGAAACCAGTCCCGGTGCCAGAAAACATTGGAGACTGCTGGTCTTGCACATCATCTGAGACATAGTAGCTAGTCTATAAATATTTGCTAAATGGACACATTACTTTAATTTATTTCACTTCTAGAGTTTACCAAGTTGAACACAAATAAAATTAAACCTTGGACTTTAATCCCCCAGGGGATGGCACATCTGATAGAGCTTTTATGTGAAGACTTTATCCCAACAATTTCTAGAGTATTATTATGGATTTTAGAAATTATGGGCAGAACAATCCAGCTATTTGCTAGTTCATAATAACTTTTGTTCCTGGTTTGCATCCAAATTTCTCCAAAACAAAGAATCTAAATTGAATATCTCTAAAATCAAATATTTAAGTCTATGGGTATCTTGGCACTTGTAATCACCTTAATTACCGGTTCGACTCCACTGTGCCTCACATCATGTTCTCTATCTTTTTAATACTATAGCGTTAAAAGCTGTAGCAATAGCTTACTATTGACACTTCATCTCTTTCTGCCTCCCTATACTTGCCTGCAGTCATTCTGGGCATTTCAGAGTGTTAGAGGCTTGTCCAATATTTACCCTTATAAATTATAAACTCTTGTGCAAGTTAGAGGCACAGAATCTTTCATCAGGGTGAGGAGATGCTGGGATCAGTTGGTTCTGCTATTGATTCATTACCCCCAAATAAAGAACTTATTTGTTGTATTTGGTTTCTTGCTTAGAGCAGGTATTGTTTGTCAGTCTTCTGCGGCAATGATTATGATTCAGAGATCCCCAGGCCACAGTGGGTGTCGTCTTTTCATCTCATCAGTAAGCAGAACACGAGGTATCACTTGTTCTCTGGGCATTCTTTTTGGTCCAAGGTTCCAGCTAATCAAGATTTGGAGTTGGCAGGAATAGCATCCCTGAGTGGCTGCTTCCACAGTACAAGGATCTTTTGTGTTTAAAGAAATGTTACCATGGAGAAAGTCCTCCATCCTCTGATAGGATCGGTATGATTCTGGAAAAGATTAAACAGCCCACCACTGCGTAATCCCATTGTTTATTTATATACCTCTGAGAACCATTTCAGAACTGCTGTTATCACTGAAGGGTGCATATTCACAAAAACTGCCTCACGAGAGACAAGTTTGGAATAACTCCTTACAGATGACCTGATCCCAAATCTTTCAGGATTAATTTTTTATAATTTATTTTCAGTGTATTTGCCTGCGCACTTTTCCAATCAACCCCTGAACTGGGCTAGTGTCTGGAACTGGGCTGTGTTGGGATGATGTAGTGAGCAAATCTCCATCCCTCCAGGAACTGGCAGGCCAGTGGTGAAAGTGAAGATGAGTCAGCAGGAAAAATATTGCTCTAATGCCTTCATATGGTGTAAAAGTCGGACGCACAGAGTATCCTAGCCCAGGTTTGGTCGGCCAGAAGTTAGCAAGGACAGGCAGTTGAGGTAATAATGAGTATGGTGTATTAGGTGGGAAGGCAGGTAGGGATAGGACAGAGGCAGGATTCCATCGAATGTGCAAAGGAGACGGAACTCCATTTTGCACACAAGGAAGCCTCTGACGTGGTCACCAGAGGAACAACGTGCCCTTCAGAATGTTCATTCTTCTATAAAAGGTGGAGAAATTTTAAATGATTATAAAATAAACAGAAACAAAAAAGGAAGACCAGAATTTCTATTATGACAGGCTTTCCTTGAAGAGGTTCTATGATAGCAGTGGCCCCAAAAGTAAAGGAGTGACCAAAACGATGAGTGAAGTAGATGGCAGGCTGATGGACATTGTCATCGGCAGGACAGGGAATGTCAGGGCAGGTCTTGAAGCCAGTTTTGGAAACTGAAAGTTAAAATTCTCCACAAGACAACTGAAAGACATCCATCTTCTTTGTGTGGGCTTTATATTTCTTAGTCTTATTAAAAGCCCAATTAAGGGAAAATTAGGAAAAGTCCAATTAAGAGGACAAGATAATTTCTCTATTTCAGAAGCATACAAATTGTTAACTGCAACCTGTAGTAGGAATTGTGTTTTGTATCATTAGACACTGAGACACAAAAACGGAAACTTGACCAAAAAGTAAACTACCTTCATTAGGTAGAATACATACACTATCATGTTTTCTATTCTGATACTATTTCATTATCTTTTTATAATACAGTACATTTCATAATTGTGAATAGGAAAGTTCACCTTAAAAAGTTCAACATTTTGTCCTTTAGAAAAGAAAGATTTACCCAAGACAGTTTAAGTTTTCTTTACCCAAGAAAATGTACTAGAAAAAAGATATAGACTTTGAAATCAGACTCGTGTTCAATCCTGGATTCATGATTTACGAACTGCCTGAGCCAATATACAAACCCCTTGCAGATTCATGATGATGATACCAATTATCGCAATCAAGTATTTTCTCTGCACCAGGCACTGTACTAGTTCATACAACAAATGAGGAAGTATATGTTATAAAGGTAACATCAAATTAGAGGATTATTGTTCTGATTAGGTAGGATGGACCCTAGAAACCCAATCTGAAATACATTAGTTCAGAATGGAATGCGTGAGCTTGTGTGTGTGTATGAAACATTGATTAAGGTCATTATTAAACAAGATCTGTTATATTTTTATTATAAAGTTGTTTCAAACATGCAAAAGAACACAAATATATGTGTATCCACACATATACATGAATGTGTGTTTAAAGAATTAGGAAATAACATAAATTCACATACCCAGCAGAAATAAAATATTGCCCACACCTTCAAAATACACGATGCTCTCCTCCCATCACGTCCTTCTTCTTTCTCCCCCAAAATGATTATTGTACTGGGGAGAAAGTTTCTGTCCATCTTCCCATGCTTGGCTGCAATGTTTTCCCTCATTTATGTAAGTCTTTAACACCTAATTGTTTTCTTTATATATCGCTCTGTGTATATTTTGTCTATGACTTGCTTTGTTCCCCTCAGTGTCAAGTTCACAATATACATTCTCACCCAAGAGGATGTGCATAACACATTTACTTCTAAATATCCCACAGAATGCTTACCCATTCTCCGCTTAATAAGTATGTGATTATTTCCAGTTTGTTTGTTTGTTTTGTATTACAAACAATGCTCCTATAAGCAATCTCGTACATGTTTCCTATGCACATGTGCACGAGTTGCTAGCGTTGCCAAATAAAATACAGGGCATTCAGTTAAAACTGAATTTTAAAGAAACAACATATAATTTTTAAAAATATAAGTATACCTCATGCAATGTTGGGGACATATACTAAAATTTATTTGTCATTTTTCTGGAATTAAATTTAGGCAGCCTATATTTTTATTTGCTAGATCCGACAACCTTATTAAATTCTCATACCTAAGAGTAGAATTACTAAGCCACTGTTACACATTAATTTAGGTCCCCTGGAATTCATATGTTGAAGCCCTAACCTCCAATGTGACTACATTTGGAGACAGGACCTTTAAAGAGGTAATTAACGGCCCTTAATAAGGATGGGACCCTAATTTGTTAGAAATGACGTCTCTATAGGAAAAGGAAGAGACACCAGAGATTTTTCTCTCTTCCCATGCACAGAGAGGAAAGTACGTGTAAGGATAGAGTAGGAAGGTAGCTGTTTGCAAACAGGAAAGAGAGGCCTTATTAGACACCAACTCTGTTGGCGCCTTGATTTCAGGCTTCTAGCTTCCAGAACTGCACCTGTTTTTGATGTTCCCACCATTCTTGGATATTTGTTTGACTGTGGATGGCAGAAAACACATGAAAGTACTGTGTACATTTTCTTGTAAGGAAAATTAATGACTACCCAGTCTGCAGTGTTTAGATATGGCGGACTTAGCAGACAAATGCCACTTAACCAACATCCAGTTTACCAAACATTTTAATTTTTATGAATATGATGGAAGGAAATAGGATGCTTCATGGTTTTCATGTGTGCTTCTCTTCTTATTAATGAAGTTGAGTATCATTGCATGTGCTTTATTGGTCATTTATGTTGCCTCTTCTGTAAAGAACATAACCATGTTTTTACCCATTTTCATTTTAAGTTATTTGCCTTTTCGTTATTGAATTTCTGGAATTTAATAATGAAAGTATCAGAATTATGCTGATTTTATGCATAAAATTCTGTATACATGTGAGTATGTATGTGGGTCACTATAGTTTTGCGACAGACTGTATTATGGACCAGTATTTCACTTCCAAGAAATACAATTGAAAGTGTCTTTCTGATTGACCTGTGCAAATTTCAAATTGCTCAGCTTATTGGTGCTGCTGAGCTTCATTTGTTTCCTTCCATGCAGATTTTTTTTTCTTTTTTATTAAATCATGGTTGTGTGCATAAATGCATTCATGGGGTACAATGTGCTCGTTTTATATACAGTTTTAAATATTTTCATCAAACCTGTTGACATAGCTTTCATGGCATTTTCTTAGTTATTGTGTACAGACATTTATATTCTACATTTAGTAAGTTTCACTCTTCTAAGATGCACTGTAAGTGTGGACCCACCAATTACTCTCCCTTCACCCATCCTCCCCCCTCCCTTCCCCTCCCATGCCTCTTTCCCCATATTCTTGTGCTATAATTGGGTTATGGGTTTCCTATGAAAGCTATAAATTAGTTTCGTAGTAGGACTGAGTACATTGGATACTTTTTCTTCCATTCTCGAGATACTTTGCTAAGCAGAATAAGTTCCAGCTCCATCCATGTAAACATGAAGGAGGTAAAGTCCCCATCTTTCTTTAAGGCTCCATAATATTCCATGGTGTACATATACCACATTTATTAATCCATTTGTGGGTTGATGGGCAATTGGGCTTCTTCCATGACTTAGCAATTATGAATTGGGCTGCAATAAACATTCTGATACAGATATCTTTGTTATAATGTTATTTTTGGTCTTTTGGATATATGTACCTCATAGAGAAATTATAGGATTGAATGGCAGTTCTATTTTGAGATTTCTAAGTATTCTCCAGATATCTTTCCAAAAGGACCGTATTAGTGTGCATTCCCACCAGCAATGTAGTAGTGTTCCCTTTTCTCCACATCCACGCCAGCATCTCTGATTTTGGGATTTTTGTGATGTGGGCTAATCTTACTGGAGTTAGATGATATCTCAAAGTAGTTTTGATTTGCATTTCTCTGATGATTAAGAATAATGAGCATTTTTTCATGTGTCTGTAGGCCGTGCACCTGTCTTCTTTGGAGAAGTTTCTCTTCAGGTCCCTTGCTCACCCAGAGATGGGATCACTTGTTCTTTTCTTGCTAATACATTTGAGTTCTCTGTGGATTCTGGATATTAAACCTTTGTTGGAGACATAACCTGCAATTTTTTTCTCCCATTCTGAGGGCTGTCTGCCTGCTTTACTGTGTTCTTGGCTGTGCAGAAGCTTTTTAGTTTGAACAGGTCCCAGTAGTGTATTTTTGATGCTGCTTCAATTGCCTGGGAGTCCTCCTCATAAAATATTTGCCCAGACCTATTCCTTCTACAGTTTTCCCTGTACTTTCTTATAGTATTTTTATAGTTTCATGTCTTAAGTTTAAATCTTTAATCCAGTGAGAGTCTATCTTAGTTAAAGGTGAAAGGTGTG